>PVLD010002353.1:41235-168615 GCA_004027595.1 Dinomys branickii | reverse complement strand
GAGATAACAATCCTAAACATTTATGCACCAAATAATGGAGCACCAAAATTTACAAGTCAAATCTTAATAGATGTGAAAAATCAAATAATTAATAACGCTATTGTAATAGGGGACCTAAACACCCCTTTGACGCAGACACAGGTAAACTGGACAGAAACTCAGCAAAGAAATAACAGACTTGAACCAAAATTGTGAACAAATGGACTTAGTAGATGTATACAGAGTGTTCTACCCCAAAACATCAGAATACACATTTTTCTCAGCTGCACATGGGTCTTTCTCTAAAATTGACCACATTCTTGCCCATAGAGCATATCTACCTAAATGCAAAAGAATTGAAATTATCCCATGCATATTATGTGACCACAGTGTCATGAAAATGGAAATTAAAGGCAAAGAGAATGCCGAAAATTGCATAACCACTTGGAAATTAGACAACAACCTCCTGAATAACCAATGGGTCACACAAGAAGTTAAAGAAGAAATTAAAAAATACCTACAATAAATGAAAATGCAAATACAACCTACTGGAATCTGTGGGATAAAATGAAAGCAGTCTTCAGAGTGAAATTTACAGCGATGAACTCATATATAAAGAAAACAGAAAGAGAGCAAATAAATAGCCTAATGCTACACCTCAAACTGTTAGAAAAAGAGCAACAAGCCAAACCAAAAGCCCAAAGAAGGCAGGAGATTATAAATCACAGGGCAGAAATTAATGCAACTGAGATGAAGAAAACTCTACAAAAAATAAGTGAATCAAAGAGTTGGTTTTTTGAAAGGATAAGTAAAATTGATAAACCCCTAGCAAATCTTATCAAAAAAAGAAGGGAAAGAACTCAAGTTCATGCAATAAGGAATGAAAAGGATGAAATCACTACAGATCCCACAGAAATTCAAAAGATCATTAATACCTACTTTGAAAATCTTTACTCCCATAGGATAGAAAATTCAGAAGAAATGGACAGATTCATAGAAATGTACAAATTACCAAAATTGAATCAGGAAGATTCAAAAATCCTGAACAACCCAATATCAATTAATGAGATTGAAAATATCATTAAAAACTTAACAACAAGGAAAATCCCAGGCCCTGATGGATTCACAGCAGAATTCTATAAAACATTCAGAGAAGATTTAATGCCAACACTCCTCAAACTCTTCAATGAAATCAAAAAGGAAGCAACTCTCCCTAACACATTTCTGGAGGCAAGTATTATACTGATACCAAAACCAGAGAAGAACCCAACCAACAAAGAGAACTATAGGCCAATCTCTCTAATGAACATAGATGCAAAGATTCTCAACGAAATACTAGCAAATAGAATGCAGTGAATCATAAGGCAAACTCTACACCATGAACAGGTTGGATTTATTCCAAGAATGCAAGGATGGTTCAATATTCGCAAATCAATTAATGTAATACATCATAACAATACAGCCAAATACAAAAACCACATGATCATCTCAATAGATGCAGAAAAAGCTTTCGATAAATTCCAACATGCATTCATGTTAAAAACCTTAGAAAAAATAGGAATAGATGTACTCTACCTCAATCTGATTAAGGCCATCTATGATAAACCAACAACCAACATCATACTAAATGGACAAAAACGGAAAACCTTCACTTTAAAGTCAGGAACAAGACAAGGATGTCCATTGTCACCACTGCTATTCAACATAGTTCTGGAAGCATTAGCCAGAGCAATCAGACAAGAGAGAGAAATAAAAAGAATAAGGATAGGAAAGGAAGAAGTTAAACTATCACTATTTGCAGACGACATGATACTATACATGGAGGACCCCAAAAACTCCACAAGAAAACTCCTGGAATTAATTGACAAATTCAGCAGCGTAGCTGGATACAAAGTCAACACCCAAAAATCAATAGCATTCCTATACACGAACAACAAACAGACTGAGAGAAAAATTGAGGAAACCATACCGTTTACAACAGCATCCAAGAAAATGAAATATTTAGGAATCAATCTAACAAAGATTGTGAAAGATTTATTCAGTGAAAACTACAGTACTCTGAAAAAAGAAATCGAAGAGGATTTCAATAAATGGAAAAACATCCCCTGTTGGTTAGGAAGAAACAACATTGTGAAATTGGCCTGACTACCAAAACTGTTATACAGATTCAATGCAATTCTCATTAAACTACCATCAGTATACCTCACAGATCTAGAGAAAATATGCCTTAAATTCATCTGGAACCAGAAGATACCCAGAATAGCAAAAGCAATCCTGGGCAATAAGGACAAGTCACGTGGAATCACAGTCCCTGACCTGAAATTATACTACAATGCTACGGTAATAAAATCAATCTGATACTGGCTAAAAAACAGACCTGAGGATCAATAGAACAGATTGGAAGATGTAACCACAGCGAAAAACACACTCAGCCATCTAATATTTGACAAAGAGGCCAACCAAACTCACTGGAAAAAAGATGGCCTGTTTAATAAATGGTGCTGGAAAAACTGGCTTGCCTCTTGCCGAAAAATGAAAATAGACCCACGTTTATCACCATGCACCAAACTCAGGTCAAAATGGACCTCAGATCTCAACATTAAAACAGAAACTCTAAATCTATTGGAAGAGAAAGTAGGTAAAAGTCTTGAAGACATAGGAGTAGGCAGAGAGTTCATGAACACAAATGAAACTGCAAGGGAAACACTTCAAAGAATCAATAATTGGGACCTCAACCTACTGAAAAGTTTTTTCACATCTAAAGAAATCACCAGCAAAGTAAAAAGAAAACCCACAGATTGGGAAAAGATCCTAGCTGGCTGTCCCTCAGACAAAGGTCTTCTATCTAGAACATACAAAGAATTTAAAAACATGTACCTGTCCAAATTCAAGGACCCAATCCAGAAATGGGCATCTGAGATGAATACACACTTCTCAGGTAAAGAAATACAAATGGCAAATAAATATATGAGAAAATGTTCCACATCTTTAGTCATTCGAGAAATGCAAATGAAAACAACATTGAGATTTCATCTCACCCCAGTAAGATTGGCCAGTTTTAAGAAATCATCCAATAACAGATGCTGGCGAGGCTGTGGAGAAATAGCGACTCTATTGCACTGCTTGTGGGACTGCAGACTGGTGAAACCACTGTGGAGAGCTGTTTGGAGATTTCTCAGCACACTAGGTCTAGAGGTTCCATTCAAACCAGCTATTCCCCTTCTGGGTATTTTCCCAGAAGATCTGAAAACATCATATCACTCTGATATATTTGCACCCATGTTTATAGCAGCGCAATTTGTAATAGCTAAATTGTGGAAGCAATCCAAATGTCCACCCACAGAGGACTAAATCAAAAAACTGTAGCGTTTTTATATAAAGGAATATTAGTCAGCTATAAAGACGGACAGACTTTGGGCCTTTATAGGCAAATGGTCACAATTAGACACCATACTCATAAGTGAAATAAATCAGTAGTACATGTGCAAGCAACATATTGTGTCACTGGTGTAAGAACCTGAGGGTGGGAATATAAACTAAGAGGCATGAAGGTAATCTGTTCAAAAGTAAAGAACAGATGGGATGAGGGAAAGGAGAAAAAAAAGAAAGATGCAAATATGTATGTATATATGTATGTATGTATGTATGTATGTACATATGTGCAGGATGGCTAAGATGGTTCTACTATTGTCTTATGTCACTTTATGGTAAGGAATAGTTGATGACTGGTTGTTTGATCAATCCTGTATGTCTATATGTGTTTTCCTGAGGGTACACTTTGAAGTTATCAATATGTAATGCAACAACTCTTGTTGGTTTCCTGTTGCTTTGTCTATAATTCAATTTTGATTATACTGTTATTGTGCTACTTTTTGTCTCTTTGTTAATGCTTTCCTCTTTTCTTTTGTTGATGTAGTTCTTTTTCTTTTACACTTTAAAAAACATTTAAAAATTTTATAAAAAAAGAAGGAAGGGATAATTATGTATGTATGTATGTATGTATGTATATGCAGCATATCTAACATAGTTGTACTACTGACTTAGGTCACTTTATTGTAAGGAATAGTTGATGATTATCTGTTTGATCAATTTTGCATGTCTGTATCTGTTTTCCTGAGTATGCACTTCGAAGTTATCAATATGTAATGCAACAACCATTGTTGATTCCCTGTCACCTTGTCTGTAATTCAGTTTTGATTGGACTATTCTTGTTCTCCTTTGTGTCTGTTCGTTAATATGCTTTTGTTCTTTTACTTTGAAAGTAAAAGTGTTTAAAAAATTTATTTAGCTTACAGTTTGTAGAGGTTTCAGTCTATACTTGGCTGACTCCAAGGCAGATTGGCACATGTCAGAGGCCAACAGTTCATGGCTGCCTAACAGCAAAGCAACAAGAGAAAAAGGGAGAAGTGTGACAGGCAAGCAGTCTCTTCTCTCCCTTTACATGTGCAAACTGTCTATCCCAGGGTGGGTGTAGCACTCACACCCATAATCCCAGCATTGCATAACGGATCAGTCATAAACTCTAGAAGCCTTCCCATGACTGCATGGGGCTTTAGGAGACATCTCTGCACAAAGCACAACATTAAGCTACTTGTTAGGAAAAATTTCTTTCAAACCACTCATCAATATTTTATGAGGCATTAATTTCTTTTGATTTCTCCATTATAAAAGCAAAATTTTAGTTCTCTGTTATCTATAACAATCTGATTAATGTCATTTTAAAAAATAAGGAAATAGGGTTTTTAATGGAGGGGGCATAAAATGAATAGTAGCCAGAAGGAGGTAAAGCAATGAGTAAGGCAATCTGAGAAGGAACTGAAAATACCCTTTCTATCTGGGAGATCATTAGAAATCTTTATTAATAGACAGCCTTTCCACAATAAGTGTCATGGATTTGTGAGCCATATTGATTAACTATTAAAGCAAATGGTGATTCTCAAAAGCCGAGATACTTGGCATTATCCATGCATGGTTTGACCATGTTTGAAAAGTTGTCTACACAAACATATTAAAATCCTACAGTCAATACAAGTGAGACCCTACCTCCCTTGAAGGATGAAGACAGATTGTTTTCTCTGATCACGTACTACAACAGTGAGAAAATTAAAAGGGAAATTGAAGCAAACAAGGACTGACTTCCTAATGTTGTTTAGAGCTCACCCTGTTCATTTGCTTAATAATATTTGAACACTTGTTATTTTCTTTGCTTTTAAGACTCAAAAGTGAGACAAGAGTTCTTGATTGTTTTTCTGAAAAATGGCAAAAGGATACCATGACCCACATGGCCAGAATGGGGCTGGGAAAGAGATTGGCTGCTTTCTGATAAAACAAAGATAATTATAGAAGTTTAATAAATTGTTCAGTTTATGAGTATGGAGGATGCACTTTTCTGACGCTGCTACTTCTTTCGGGTTTGTGAATAATGAATAATTTGTTTTAGGGCATGTAAAGGGTTTAAATGTTCCATCCAAGTCTATGACCCTGTCATTTTAAGTGCCTTATTAGGTAGAATAATCATTATAAAGGCCAATGGGTGCTTTCTTTAAATTAAAAGGTTTTCAGAATATGTTTGAACTCAATAATATTTCCATAATTGTCCTTTGAAAAATATTTTAAAGAATTATTACTTTAATAAATGTTAAAGATGAAATTAAAATGTGTATCATTATGCAAAATGAACGTAGTGGTAAACTTTGTCTTATAAATGTCACTTTTAATGGAGTCTTCTATTGAACAAAGTATAGCTTATGATTACATAAATGCTTTCATTGCATAGGTATGGCATTTATCCATATTTGTTTTATGTCATTGCATTAAATGCATTTAATTTTAAATTGCTTAGGTTTTATCCATTCCACTCATAGTTAAGATTTGAAATGAATCACAACAAAGCAAAACAAACATAAAAGTAGTCATATGAAATAGTAGCAAAATGGTCAAAGTCATATAGTTGGAGACCTGGAAAACAGAAAAATAATAGGATTTGAAACCTTTTCCAAAGATGATGGCAGCTCTTGAAAATAAAAAAAAGATTCCAACACAAAGATGATGGCAGCTAAAAAATTGGCAGAAATTTATGACAATCCAGGCCAAAAAAATTATGATGGATGATTTCTCTTAATTTTTAATAATAAAATGACCAGATTGTCAAGTACAATGTTTTCATGTTGTGAGTGCTAAGAGATTTTATTAACTATATTCTTATTTAAATAATATGTCTGTTAATAATGACAGTGCACCCAAATTCCACTTAACTGGGCTGATGCTCCCATTTTTGAGTTGCTTGTATCTGCATCTCTTTCTGGAGGATTTTCTTTGGCTGGTAGGAAGCAGCTGGTTGAGAGATGGATGGGAACTTACATTAACTTCTTCCTGGGACGGTACATGATAAAAATGAGGATGATATAATATGTAACAATCTAGCCACTATTTCATAGCAGGCAACCTTGTAGAATATGTCACAACCAGAGTCCCTCATGAGACCAGGCTGAATGAAGTGAGCCCACTGCTGAAACTATAATTTCACTACTGTTTTCCCTTGCCCAACCTATATTGCGCACTTTCTCCATAGATTTCTTTTGAGAATATTTCCTTAATAAAGCATTCACTCAAGTATCCACTTAAGACAAGGCAAAGTACATGTTTATAAAATGAAGAAAATCATTTTGAATAAAATATTTTTTGTAAAATTTATAGAGGCATTTTCCACAGGTAACTAGTTGTTGAGCTTTTAATAAAACCTAAAGTAAACATCTTAGTTCCTAATAATTTAAGTTTGGATCTCTGTGACATCAATGCTTGTGAGAGGAGAGTAAATCTGTGCTCTGTGCTTCCTCCATTATCCCTGGGAGAGCAGAGCCTGTGGCCTGTGAGAAGAGTGTGAGGACACATGCCTTTGGTGGGTGAACTGACCGGACCCCCAAGACCTGAGACCCAGGACAACATCCAGGTCCCTGGTGCACAGGAATTTAATTTATCCATTCAACTCATAGAATATCCCTATCCCCTATTCATCTTAATCTCCCCACCTCTTTCAGAAGGGTAAAATCACCCCACAAAGGGGCAAGCACTATATGCACACTTTTGGAGGGTAGAGTAGTTAGGGAAACCAGCAATGCAGAAGTGTCTGAAGCAGCAGAGAGGAGCCAGCATTGGACTCTGGATTGCTCTACCAACAGAAATTCAGTCTCAGCCCCTACATCAAGAGGCCACGATCAGCTGCATATGCAGCACATTTCTCGGATTAAAGGTGGACACTATCACAGAACTGTAAACACCAGAGGTTTTTTTTTTTTTACTACTTGCCTGGTTGGTCTGATTGGCTCTCCATTTCCTATCTGGTTGGATGTCATCTTATTTTGTTTTATTTCTGTTGTTATTTTTGTATTTGTGTTTTTTTCTTTGTTTTCCTCTTTTCTGTTTTGTTCTCTTTCTTCCTTCTTTTATTCAATGTTTAGATTTCCTACGTTTCTGTTTGTTTTATTCTGAACACTCTCTTTGTCTCTTTCCTCACCTACCCCTATAGCTTAAACTTTCAAGTGAGTAAACATTCTTTGCCCTTTCTGACTACTCCTTCACATTCTATTTCATTCTTTCCCTCCTATGTCCTCCAGTTTCCTAAACCTCAGTGATCATCTTTTAATCTCCAGCCTCTACTTTACTATATTTGACCTCACTCATCACTTTACCCTACCCCCATTCATCTTAACATCCCCACATCTTGCAAAAGTGTAAAATTACCCCACTAAGGGGACAGTCACTGTATACAAGTGTGCAGTATATGTTTGACTTTTGTTATATAATTTTAGAATTTGCTCTTATGACCAGAGATAACAGATGAATAGTTACCACAATTCATCAGTAGTGAAGCTGTATTTGAAGCTATTGTTACAATTAACTGTACTCCTTTAGCCAAGATGTCATACATGCTATAAACAGTTTTTCTCACCTCTATGACAACATTGTGATTACATCAGGTCATAATCATCACCAAAGACCTGTACAAAAGAATTACAAGATGAGCTGAAGAGTAATTTTGAATCCTTTATAAATTGGGAAGGTAGGCTCTTGGGATAGCTATAAGGAACCACCATCATCTAGAAGACACCTTCAAGAACATTAATCCTCTAGGAAAACCACTGTACTAGTGATAAATCTTTATATAAAAAGAAATCAACAAATATCAACATACAAAGTAAAATAAAATAAAAAAGGGAAAATAGAAAATTACAAGACACAGAAGTAAAATGCATACTCAGACCCCATGCCCACCTAGGACAAGCTCAGATTTTAGTATATGTGTTGCTGAGGTGAGCAGTAGGACAAGCCCAGAACTCAAGCAGATAGACGAAACTGGAAGTAAAACACTGGAACTTTCTGAAATAATAGCAAAAGTATTGAAAGAACAAGGGAGAAAACTACAGAGAAAATAATCACTCAGGTACAGAAAAAAACTATGCTTCAAATCAAAGATATTAGAGAAAACATATTAGAATAGATAAGCTTAAAATAGTGATGGAAACAAAAAATGCCCAACATAGGAAAGAAATGCAATGTATGAAAGAGTTCCAAACAGAAATCCCAGAGATTAAAACCTCCACTGAATGTACATGAAACAGATTTAAAGAGAAGATGAGAGTTTGAAGACAGAATTGTAGCTAGTGATCATGAAAAGAAAGATATCTTAAAAATAACAAGAGATCATAAAAAAATCCATTCATCAGCTACAAAATGTAGCAAGGAAAAATAACATAAGATTGATTGGGGATTAATGAGAAAGCTGGGAACAGCACAAATAAAATTTTAAAAAATCTCTTCACAGAAATGAAGGATGAAAACTTCCCAAGCGTGGATAGTCTGACATACACATACATGAAGCATATAGAACTCCAAACAGTCATGACCAAAATAAAAACATCTAGCTTAATAAAATTAATACAGATTTAAAATCCAACAGAACAAAATACTAAAAGCTGTTAGAGAAAGAAACAGATCACCTAAAGGAAAGTCCATCAGAATTGTGGCAGATGTTTCAACATAAACACTCAAGTCAAGAAGAGCTTGGAGTAAAGTACTTCAAGTCCTGAAAGAAAACAACTTCCAACCCAGAGTGATTACCTTGCAGAACTGTTGCTAAAAATTAATGGAGAATCAAGAACAATTTTAGAGATTTATGACTACCAAACCAACCCCACAAAAAGTACTATAAGATATTTGAGAAAGAGATAAATATAACCACGATTCCAAGAACAATAACAGAAACAAACCACTAGGTGAAGCAAGTGATTAAATGAAGGGTAAAAAGAGAGAATCCAGAGGAAGAAAATACCATGGCAAAGATACATGAATATATACCAGTTACAACTATTGATATAAATGGCTTCAATTTACCAATCAAAAGAGACAGACTGGCAGAGTGGATCAAAAAACCAGACCCAACAATATGCTGTATACAAAAGCATATTTAATGCAAAAAGGAAATGCATAGACTGAAAATTAAAGGATAGCAAACAATCTTCCACGGAGCAGGAACCCAGAAAAAAGCAGGGGTAGCTATTCTGTTTGTTCATAATATGAACTTCAAATCAAGAATGATCAAATGAGAAAAATAAGGACACCACATACTTCTTAGGAATAAAGTTCATGAGGAAGAGATAACAATTGTAAATATATGAGCCAAATAATGGAGCACCCAATTATATAAGACATTTATTAATAGACATGAAAAATCAAAGAAGCAATAACACAATTACAATGAGAGTTCTCAATACTTCATTGTCACAAAGAGATAGATCAACTGAACAAAAAAACAACAAAGAAAAATCATAACTGAATCAAACATGGAAACAAATGGACTTAGTAGGTGCTTTCAGACTGTTCTACCAATCATCACAATGCACATTCTTCTCAGCAGCACATGGAATGTTATCTAAAATAGACCATATACTTAATTAAATGTAAAGGAATTGAAATTATCCCATGTATATTATATCACCATACTGCAATGAAATTAGAAATTAATATATCCAAAGAAACCACAAAAACTGCATAAACACACGGAAATTAGATAATATTCTCCTAAACAACCAATCTGTCATAGATGAAATAAAGGAAGAAATTAAACAATACCCACAACTAAACTAGAAAACTAGAATACAAATATAACACACCAGAACTTATGGGATGCAATGAAAGTAGTCATAAGAGGGAAATTTGTAGTGGTGAATTCTCACATCAAGAAAACAGAATGAACAGAAATAAACCATCTAATATACATCAAGCTTCAAGAGAAAGAAGAGCAAGACAAACACAAAGCCCATGTAAGGGAGGAAATTATAAAGATCCGAGCAAAAATTAATATGACAAAAATACAAAGAATTAATGAATCAAAGACTTGGTACTCTGAAATAAATAAAATGGATGAACTCTTAGCTAATCTTATCATTAAAAGGAAAAAGACAAATTCAGATATAAGGGGAAATCACTACAGAATCTGTGGAAATTCAGAAGATCATCAATACCTACTTCAAAAATCTTTACTCTTAT
Source organism: Dinomys branickii (assembly GCA_004027595.1). Taxonomy (NCBI): domain Eukaryota; kingdom Metazoa; phylum Chordata; class Mammalia; order Rodentia; family Dinomyidae; genus Dinomys; species Dinomys branickii. The sequence goes on along the minus strand of PVLD010002353.1, from coordinate 158,091 downwards.
AGAATGAAAAACACAGAAGAAAAGGACAGATCCCTAGATACACATGGATTACCAAAGATGAAGCAAGAAGGTATAAAAATTCTCAATAACCCAGTATCATTTAATGAGATTAAAATGTAGTTAAAACTGTATCAACAAAAAAAATCCCAGGTCCTGATGAATTGACTGCTGGCGTACACAAGAAATCTAGAAAAGATTTAATGCCAATACTCTTCAAACTGTTCAATGAAATTGAAAGGGAAACAATCCTCCCTAACCATTCCTGGATATGAGTATTAACCTGAGAACAAAAGCAGGGAAAGGCCCAAGCAAGAGAGAACAACAGGCCAGTTTCTCTAAAGATCATAGATGGAGAAATGCTCAATAAGATACTAGCAAACAGAATTCAAGAACTCATCAGGAAGATTATATACCGTGACTGTTTGGGATTTATTCCAGAAATGGAGGGATGGTGCAATATACACAAATCAATACATGTAATATACTATATCAAGGATCTGAAGATAAAAATCACATGATCATCTCAGAAGATACAGAAAAAGCCCTTGCTAAAGTCCAGCACTAATTCATGATGAAAACTCTACAGAATATTGGAATAGGTGGTGTTTTTCTCAATCTTGTTAAAACCATATATGACAAACCAGCAACGAACGTAATACTAAATGGACAAAACTAAAAGCTTTCACTTTAAAATCAGGAATAAGACAAGGATGTCCAGTATCACCATTCCTATGCAACATAATTCTGAAAAAATTAGCCAGAGCAATTAGACAAGAAAAATAGATAAAAGGAATAAGAATAAGAAAAGAATAAATAAAACTTATTATTCATAGATAACATGGTACTCTACATAGAAGACCCCCAAAAAGCCACCAAAATATTCCTAGAGTTAATAAACAAATGAAGTTCTGTGGCTGGATTCAAAGTCAATACTCAAAAATCAATAGCATTCTTATATACATACAACAAACTCACTGAGAGAGAAATGAGAGAAACCACACCTTTCACAAAAACATCCAAAAAGAAGAAACGCTTAGGAATTAATCTAACAAAGGAAGGATCTATATATTGAAAATTACAGTATCTCTCTGAAAAAAATAGATTGAAGAGGATATCAGAAAATGGAAAGATATCCCTTGCTCATGGATAGGAAGGCTTGACATAGTGAAAACTAAAATTATTATATATTGTTAGTGTAATATACCTCAGAGAACTAGAGAAATCATTTCTAAGGTTCATTTGGAAGTAGAAGAGACATAGAATTGTAAAGGCAATCCTGGACAGCAGAGGCAAAGCAGGAGGCATCACAATCCCTGACTTGAAATTACACTACAAAGATACTATAATAAAGTCAGCATGGTACTGGCAAAAAAAAAAACCAAAAACAAACAAACAAAAAAAAAACAAAACAAAATGGACCTGAGGAAAAGTGGAACAGATTATTCTAAAGAGAAAAAAAATAGCAAAGTAACAATAACAAACACAAAAACAAAACAACACAGTAGAACAAATTAAAAGATGCAGACAAAACTGCAAACACACCACAAACCATTTTATCTGCCATAATGGAGCCAAACATGCTCACTGGAAGACAGACTGTTTAATGAATGGTGCGGAATAAACTGGCTCTCTACATGCTGAAGAGTAAAACTAGACCCATGTCTATCACCATGCACTAAATTGAATTCAAAATGGATCAGAGACCTTAATATTAAAAAAGAAACACTAAATCTACTGGAAGAGAAAGTAGGTGAGAAAAAGAAAAAAAGTAGGTGAGAATCTTGAAGACATAGGGGAAGGCAGAAACTTCACGCATTACATTTCCTTTGTCTTTTTAAAAATTTTTATTTTTATTAGCACATACCTATAGTACATAATGATTACACTCATTGTGGGGAGCTGGTACATGTGCATAGCACATCTTAAATCTTTTTATATTTCCTTCCCCTCCTTTACTCCTCTTTCCATTTGCAAAAGATCTATCTCTCTGTGTCCCATTATTATTTTTCATTTTGATCTTTTATTTATTCTTTGGCTTTCTCATATACTCGTCTTTTTTGAGATGAGTATTAATTGCATAAATCTCAGCTGATTTTTATTTTCTGGCTTTGAACAGTTGGCAGGTTGTTTTGTTTCTGTCAATGAGGAAGAAACAATCTGTGTGTGGAGGGTTAACCAAAATGAGAAAGAACAAGTGTAAAACAGTTTAATAGAGAGGTTGAGGCAAGAAAGAGTTTCTGAAAAGAAAGAAAAAATGGGCAAGCACATCTGAAGACATTTTTAAGGTTTAAGTTATGTGCAAAGAGATCTCTAGAGTCATGTTTAATTGTAAGACTCACCTTCACAGGGCCTCAAATTTTCAGCAGGCAAACTGTGTATCTCCTATTCTCCATCATAAAATGCAGTGGTAATAATATCTATCTAACCGCCTTGGATTGCAGTAAGAATTAAAAACATACTTGAAGTTTCTCACAGAGTGAGTAATTAAATGGCTAGTTAACAGCCCCAATCATATCCTCTAACACTTCTTCATGTGAGCACTTTGTTGAAATATACAAGGCCACTGAACAAAACGTTTCTGAAAGAAAACCTAGAGATAGGAAAGATAATTTTGAAGAAAAGGAAAACAGAAAGTGTGGCTCTGTTGTTTATGGGGGGTTATTTATGTGTGTGAGAGACAGAGACAGAAAGAGAGACACAGAGAGAATAATGAAATATACCAATATTTTCAATATTTGCTCTTCATCTTCCTTTCTTAGCATGCAGCTCCTATAATCACTGGGATCTGTGGAGCGATAAGGCTGCAGTTGGAACATGTCTTGGTTATTTTTCTCTTGTTGCTGAGACAAAGTACTTGATACCCAAAATTAAGGAAGGGAAGGTGTAGTCAGCTCACAGTTTGTGGAGGTTGCAGTCTATACTCAGCTGGCTGCGAGGGACAGTGGGACATGGCAGAGGGCAGCATTTTGTGGCAGCAGGATATGGCAAAGCAACAAAAGCAAAAGGAAGAGGCAACAAACAGACTCTTTCCCTCCCTTGTGTTGTATGCAGCTCTCTGCCCCAGGGCAGGTGTTGCACTCATACCGATAGTCCCAGCATTGGACCATGGATCAATCGTAAACTCTGGAAGCTGCCACATGACTGCATGAGGTTTTGGGTGGACAGCTAGGCACAAACGATAACAGATTGGTAAGAGTAGCCAGAGTCTCTAGATAGCTTTAGGAGGGGGCCTGGTTACAAATATCAGACATGACTAGAAGATCTGGACTCCTAGCCTGACCTTCTGACCACTAGGCAATGGAAAGGAATAAAGGTTAAGTTGATCATTAATGGCCAATTAGTTAATAAATCAGATCTATCTGATGAAATGCTCATTGAAAACAAAGGAAAAGAAAGAAAAAGAAAAGGCAACAATTCAGAGGCTTGCAATTGTGAGGCAGAAAACATCACTGTGTTGGGAGGTTGTTACCCCCAGCTTGTCAATAATAAAAGTTCCTGTTCTTAGGATCCTTTTATGTATCTTCATCTGTTGGGACACATCACTCTGTGTGTGTGTGTGTGTGTGTAATCAAACTCAGGTCCTTGCCAGGCAGGTGCTATGCCACTGAGCTATAACCCCAGCCCAGGGCACATCACTTTTATCTTCTAAAATAAATGGGTAAACATAAATAAAGTATTTCCCAGAGTGAGGCGAATTGCTAGAGCAAATGAATCAGGCTCACACAGGTGCTGAGAAGCCCCAGTGATAGGCTTTGGGTCAGAAGGTGAGGGAGTCCTGTTCTGAGGCCAGTACAGGAAGTGGGGGTGAGCTTATGGAACTGTGCTCTTGGCATTTGTGATCAGATGCTATGAGCAGGAGCACAGTGGCAGAATTGAATTCACTCAGACAGCATCCTGCTAGTGTGCAGCAGAACAGAATTAATTACTTGCTTGGTGTGTAGGGAAGAACCCCTAAATATTTAGTGACCCAAACATTCTGTGTCTCTGTATTATAAAAGGTGAAGGGAAGGGAGGGGAAGAGTGGAGGGGAGGGAAGGAGAGGAGAACAAAGTGTGTGTGTGAGACAGAGAGACAGAGAGAGACAGACAGACAGACAGAGGGCAAGAAAAGAAAACAGAGAAGGACAAGGAAAAGGACAGGAGCAGAAGTGAAGGATGAACGGGAGGAGGAGGGAGAAAAGAAAATTTGATCTATAAAGATTTCATAATGTTCTTTTATTATATTTGCCTAAAAGTTAATAAAGCAGCAACCCACTCAACAAGGCGACTATTGTTTGGTGGAAATACTCCAGGGTAGTATTACTCTATACTAATCCTATAAGAAGCGAAAATGTCAGGTTCCCTCCCAGTGAAACTTCCAAGGGACACAGATGTTTAGCTCACATAGATCTCTGAAATTTATATTTAGTCTTTAAAGCTGTCCTCTCTGTGAATAATTCAAATAATTATGAGTTGAAAATTTAAGAATGGGATACTTTAATGAACTGCTCAACAGGTGAAACCACTTGTATCTATTTCCACTGTATGGAAAGCTATGGAGAAAAAAACCTCAGTAGTTGGATATCCAGGGGCTGGGGATATAGCTCAGTGGAATAAGCGCTTGCCTAGCAAGCGCAGGGTCCTGAGTTCAATCCCCAGTACCGCAAAAAAAAAAAAAAAAAAAAAAAAAAAAAAAAAAAAAAAAAATTACCTAGTAGTTGGATATCCATAGGAAACTCCGAAAATAAATAAGTGACTTTGAGTTTAAAACACAGCAGCAGCCTAGAGAACTTTGTGATGAAAATTTACCTTATAGCCCCATCCATGGCTAATGGAGAACTCTAAAAGAACATAAACTCATGACATCTAAAGCATGTGTCCCGGAGACAGCTATTATAAGGAGGACTCGATGATGGAATACTAGGAACTACAGCATGATTTAGGGTTTAGTATTTTCAGAGATGTGTTAGATAAATAGTTTAGAAATGCCCTTTATTAAGGTTAAATTGGGGCTGGGGATATAGCTCAGTGGAATAAGTGCCTGCCTAGCAAGCGCAGGGTCCTGAGTTCAATCCCCAGTACTGCCAAAAAAAAAAGGTTAAATCAGGATTACTTTACTTTTTAGGTTTATAATTTGGGATTAAAATTGCTTATTACTTCCAGCCTTAAAATGCTATTGATAGCTCATTACACACGTCTTCATTATGCACCAAAGATTTCTGTGAGCTTACAAATTCCCAACAGGGAGAAGAATTCAGAGTGGTTTGTTTCTATCTCCATTTAGTGTATGGGAGACTTCTTGGAGAGTAAACATGATAGGTAAAGAAACGAGTGAACCTCTGGTTCCCCTAGCACTTATGATATTTGTTAGGAGTAGGTAGCCTGTTCTCATAAGTGTGGGAGTTTCTTTCATCGCCTTTTGAAAACTTGCCAACTCTTTAAGTTCTTATAATTCTTCCCTCACTGATATAAAAGATCTATTTACTGACCTTGCAGAATGAGGATGCATAAAGTTTATATCTATTGTCCTCAAAATGGCAATGTTAGGGAGATGCTTGTTTTGTTGGGCCAGTATTCCTGAGCCCTGGAACCCTCACATTTAGAGCAGGGAACTCAGAAAGCCAGGAGGCACCTGCGTGTGTCTGACAAAGTAATTGCATTACTCTAAGAAGAGTTAAACTCTTGAAGACATTATGGCCTACCCAGAATGCATGGCACAAAGAGAGCACTCCTTTGAGTGTCTGTGTAGCCCTTTCAGTGGTAACTAACAGAGGATGTCAACAGAACTCAAAATGTCACGCGTAAATGGTAAAACTCTTTGAATTCTCATGTAAAACTGTTTCTTTGGATATCAACTACCTCTGATGTCACCATGTCAGTATTTAAAGTCAGATATTTCACAAAACAAAACAAACACTTCACACTACCACACACACACACATACTCATTTCTTGCTCTCTGATGGCCCAATTCTCCAAGGCTAGAAACATCCCCTAATCTTTCTACCCATCATCTAAAAAAAAGTAAAATCTGCACACATTCATCTCAGATAAGAGAAGCCAACGAAACTTATGCATACACATTTTTCAACAGCCATTCAACTTTTTATTTGCAAAAACTGGAAAACAAAAATCTATTTCAAGGTTATTTTCTGTCCTTGATCATCTGTGAAGCTTCACCAACTGCTCTAGCTAAGAAAGATAAAAAGCAATTCAATGTAGCATATCTTTTTTAGGACCCCCCACATCAGAGCTTAATTGTATTTTAACAAGAGTTTTCCAAAGTTACTTTGGCCCTTTTAATATTCCCTCAACTAGGGTTCTGCAGAGCATAATCTTTTAAGTGCTTGACTGTGAGGTGTGTTAGTTGGTATTTGCATCTTATAAAATTATGTAAAGTAGAAAAATTAGAATAGATAACTAAAATTTAACATGCCTCATTTCCCCTATCCCTAAATTGAATTAATAAAACCTGTCATATTTCTTTCCATCTTGTGACCTTTTAGAGTTTTAAGTAGAAATGACCTATAACAAATTTTTATAATTTGTATATTTACTTATTCAGCATTCAAGTTAAATATATATATGGCATTAAATATGGTATATATATATATATATATATATATATATATATATATGTAGCATTTGTAAATGTTTCTTTAATCATTATTAAATCCTAAATGCTTCTCTCTGAAGGCTATCAGTGAGATTTTTCCAGAAAAGCTGAGATAGAGCCTACCTACCTGCTCAATTCATATTCCCATTTATTTAAGCCTGATTCAGTAAAAGAAATTGGGTTATTTTCTAAGAATATTAGTGATTTCCAATATTTAGTATAATGTAAAGTAAGAGATGTGATTAAATATATAATGAATGTTTAAATTTTTTAGAAGTTACAATAAAAAGCACATTACCCTTAGTAAGCATTAAAATACCTGCCCTCTCTTCAATCACTGTTACCCTGTTATTATTAGTATACTCTGAAGACGTTTGGGGACTCTTTCTAAAATTCATGAACACTGCTGCTGAGTTTTATCCAACAGAAAAGTAAAGGTTGTAAGAACATTACAGTTGTCCTCACCCACCTTGTTCGCCAGATCTGGAGCCAGGTGGTTCCTGGCTCTTCCCCAAAGTCAAAATGACCATGAAAGGTCAATGCTTTCAGCCAGTTCAGGACATAAAGGCAGCTATAGCAGCACAATTGAAGACACTCATGAATGTGGACTTCCAGATCTGCTTTAGAAAGTGCTGAGAGAGCTTAGAGAAATAATGATCCCTCAAAATCTCATCAGAGTCAGGGCTTATAAAAGGTGATTGGATAAGGGGAGCTGTACTCTTCAGTAGATTGCCCCATGGGAGAGTCCAGAGTTAAGGATGTTGTTAGAAATGGAGCCTGGGAGCGTCACTGGGTGTAGGATGTGGAAAGGTGGATCTCCCTCCCTAACTCCTCCCTTCTCCATCTGCTTCCTGTCTGCCGTAACATAAGCAGGTTTCCTCCCTTCTATCGCAAGCTTTCTGCATTGGAGCCTGCATGACCATGGACTGTTACATCAGACAACATAAGCCTCTCCTTTAAATTGTAGACGCCAGGTACTGTGTCTCATCAATGAGAAAGTAACTAAGAAGGGATAAGTGGTTTGAAGTGAGAGAGATTCAGTGTTTCTTTTACTATAATTTTAATTTAAGTATTCATTCTATGATTGGGTCACAGCTCATATATCAGAGGACAAAAGAGGTCGGACAAAGCAATCTTTTTAAAATTTTACTGCTTACTTACCTATACTTCTCATCAAGTAACTAACCACTGACAGCAAATAAGTAACTTTATTCAGACATCTATAGCGAGTATCTTGACAAATCTGAATCTTGAAATTGTGGGGTGTATTAAATGCTGTCAATCACTGTTCTTGAATGAAAGTCCCTAATATTGTTTGGAAAGTGTTTATCATTTGGAAATGTCCACTCATCAATGAGAAAGTAACTAAGAAGGGATAAGTGACTTAGTTACTTTCTCATTGATGAGTGGACATTTTGTCAAAATCATAAGTTTCTCCCCATCAGAATTTAATATGTCAGCTACGATACATCCAAAGGGATCAAATATTTTGACAATGAAAGGGATTATTACACAAATAAAGATTCATCGTATGTAATTCTATGCGTACACATTTTATTAACACTCATAACATTCCTTTTGTCTCATAATGTGATTCTGAGGGTATTTTTAGTTTTTCCTTTATGGGGTAGATCACAAGAGATTTTTAAGAAGTGTTTGTTTTTCTGACATTTCTCTACTTAGTTTCCTTTAGGGAACCAAAAATAATTTAAAAGAAAGAACATCCAAAGCATTTGGGGAGAATGAGCTCTGAAAAGGACATTGTCTTGTTTTAGAATAAAACTGTGGCAACTGTACTGCTCAGATTAGATCCTGGAACTGCCCCACCATGATGATCTAATGTATGCACTTGGTGCATAATAAATGCTATTCTCTTGTATTTAACTTTCCTGACTGAAAGTAGCTCTAAACTCAACACTTGAAAAAAGCACAGGAGTCATTTTCAAGAATGACATAATATGAACACCTTGCAAGCATTGCACCAAATAGGACAGTTTGGTTACAGAAACATAGATATCATCCCAAGTCTGCATTTTACCTCCATCAGCTACGATGTCATACTCACATTTGTAATGGTGTCTCTTTCTTCCAGTCTTCTTGTCTATAAAATGTAAGGAATAATATAATCCCATAAAGATTCTTATATCCAAATAATATATTCCATATAATAAAACTAGCTTAGTACCCAAAAGTACAGGTTTCAATATCCTCATTGTCTGCCCAACCTCTTTAAAACACCTCCTTCTGTGTAATTACATGTAAGTCATCATTCCACAAAATTGGGATGTTTAAGGGAGACATACTAAATATAGATCTTTCATGCTCCACTTTCTCTTGAAAAATGAAATTTTAGGGACTGATTTTACTGCATGTTTCCTGAGATATAATATGATCTTGATGAGTCTTCCATTGAAATAGTCATTATTATGTTAAGATGGCAAATGATTTGCGGTGTGGTAGGAAAGAGGGATATTTTTCACGTTTATGGGATACTATGATAAACATTTCACTTTTTTTTCTTTTCTTCTTTGGAATTTGACCATTCTTCTAAGGAATTAGACCATTTAATTGATAATGGATCACATCTGTATTTTGGAACTTACAAGCGGTGTACCCCAATCTATAGCAAAACCACTTTTATATTCAGGTAAAGCTTTAAAAGGTGAAACTGGTAGAGCCCAGCCATTTTTCCAATTTGACAAATTTCCAGTCTTTGAAAACATGTGGTTACAGGTATGATCTTTACTTCCCATTTTCTTAGAAATCACTTACATTTTATCTCAAGATTGAAGCTTCGCATCATAGAATTCTATCTTGCTTTAAAAAGTCTCGTTTTGACATTCTGTGACTTTGTACCTCAAATTCCCCTAATTTTCTTTTTTATGAACTCATGTAAACTTAACTGAACCACAGCGGTAATACAAGTATTAGAGTGAAACAGACAGCTGGGCCCAGAGGGCTATTTTTCCTACAGTGTCGACTTACCAAGTTTTAGGAGTTAACCCTGGTATGGAGATGATTTCTTTTTTCTTCATTCTCAGTCTCTGCTAAAGCAACTAGTGGAGAAACAAACTGACCACATCAGTTATCAGTTATCTCATTTAGGTATTTGCCAGCTATATGGTGTTGAGATTTTAACTTGGTTCAAAAAATAAAAAGAGTATAGTTTTTTAACAAGTAAAAAAAGAAAATCAGGCAGTGATTTGACATATTAGCCAAGAGTTTTGAGCTCATATCATGGCCTGAAGGCAACAGGGGTAGATGGCCAGACCGGCAATGATGAATGAGTAAACCCAAGCAAATAAAACTAGAGCGAGAAAGAAAGATTATGGGGGATGGATACTGGCTTATTGTGCAAATGCTTCCTTCAAACACAATATTTTATCTCCTAATTAAGAAATGAATCCAAACTGATAAGGATGATTGAAGTTCTCAGTAAAGCGGAGTTTAGGGTAGCTATAATGATTCAGTATTTCCGCAGGGCGGCATCATTTCTTCTTATCAAGGGTGACTCGTACTTTCAGTTATTTTAACATATACAATTCTTAGAGCAGTGTTTGTGAATAAAAAATGCTTCCTTTTTATATTAGGTTTTGCTGTTTAACTATTTTATCTCTTCCGTTATTGAGAAAGAATTCACGGTTAGATATTCATTTGTTGATTCAGTTACATTTTTCCTATCCCAGAAGTGGATTTACTTTTAATTTTTCTGTTATTGTCTTTCTTGGTTGCAGTCTTTTGTGTTGCATAAACTGGTTCATGTATCCAAGGAGGAACACAGGTCATTTTACGTGTCTACAAAAATATACTAAGTGTCTTAGAGACAGCACACAAATCATGTATTATAGAAAATAAAATTTCTAGAACAATAGAGATAACCATATTGACTCTTATGTGTTAGGCCCTCTTACTTAATTTTAGTCTCTATTTCTTTTACTTTATGGTATAAACCTTAAGCACTTAAAACTGTCTGGTATGTCAGACACCTATTGCCTTTTATTTTCTTCTGGGGACCTGGCCAAGATCCCCGACTGCCTATATGAGGGGTACTGCAAAGGAGGAAGAAGAAAGAGAAACAGACGTAGTAATATGTGGAAGGAGGGCTGGGAGGTCAGTGCCTCCGGACCGGCAAATTCACAGACCTCTTTGGCTGGCCCACTTTTACTTTCTCCAGGGAGAGTGCAGGAGGAAGGGGAGGGTACATTTCCTGGGACAACGTGTAAGTAGTAGTGGAAGGGGCAAATTTAACACCACAAAAGAAATCAGTTAGGAACCTCTCCCACCCCGGGGTGCTAGAGCCCTCCCTATATTGTCTTCTGCAGATCTCATTTTGCCTGCTGGGCACCAGAGCCTCACTGGTCCTCAAGTTCTCTGTTGAGGCCAGAGAAAGTAGTTTCCCATCCCAAACCTGCGCCCAACACAAGGCAACCGTGGGCCTCGGACACATTCTAATTTTAATTTATAATTTGTTCCCTAAGAGTTTTCCAGCATCGCCAAGCTGCTGTTCTGTTATTGTCCATCATTTGACATTTTCCTAACACAGTGCAGAGAAATAACAATGCATGGAACTAGTCAGGCTCTGAAATAAACATTTCATCTCGAGGAAGTGTCTTCTGTAATGGGAGAGACCCTTGAACACCCATGTGCCTTCCATGCATGCATTTTCTTTTGATCCTCCAACGCAGATTTTATTGTACATATTATAATATTTGTTTGAACCTGTTTATTTGAGGCCATGATCGCTCTGAGAAGGAATCCAGTTGGCACCTACTCCCAGTGATTTTCCATTATATTCTTCTGGAGTAAGTTCTTTGCATCCTGTGCTGTACTTTCGAATTTATACAGGGCTAAGGTCTTACACTGTATAAATACATCTTATTACAAAGAATTTGAGCTTGGAAAGTAGAAACAAGGCTATTAACATCTTCACACTTTTTTAAATTTAAAAAGAAATTGGTACTACATGTTTGTAGGATGCCATAACTGCATTCGTCATGGGGAGTTGTTACATACATGTAACACATTTTAATTCTTTTTATTTCCTTTTCCCCTCACTTTCCATCTCTCTCTCTCCATGTCTTGGTTTCATAACTTGTTAAAGGGACAATTCATCACAGGTCACATGACTTGGATATCTTATTATACCAAGCCACTGCAGTGCTACATTACATGGTACATTCAGTGGATGCATAATATCCTCAATACTCAGGATTCCTCTTTCAGTCTCTTGAAAGTGTAGTTCATCTTAATAAAATGGCCACCTCATCCATCTCACTTTTGAAAATTCATAGGCTATGGATTAATCGTGGACTAATTAAGTAGATTTGTTCACCAAGGGAACTTTTGTTTAGTAGCTGGTATAGAAGGTTGCAGTCTTTTGTGTTGCACAAACTGGTTCATGTATCAAAGAAGGAACACAAGTTATTTTATGTGTCTACAAAATATAAGTGTCTCTTCACTTAGTTATCCCTTTATGACTTTTTCTTTTATCATCCACAAAAAAGGATCCTGTCTTGTTTCCACTGAGTTTGTCAAAGACCTCAATAAAAAATGTTTCCAACCTAACAGCCCCCCAAAATTAAAAATGCCTCTACTTAATGAGTTGATATATACAACTATAAAATGTAAATAACTATGTATCTCTTGGGAATATCTCACTAATGAAATGGAAGCATATTTGAGGGTGAGGAGCATGGGAGGTGCTTCTTTATATTTTCCTGCAGTATTACATACATGGCAAGGCTTCATCACATTACCAAAATGAGTATAAGAAAAGTTCATTTTTACTTTAAATCTCCAAATCTGATTTGCAGTTGTCAACTAAACTATACTTCCTACTGGAAAACATTACATTTTCTTTTCTTTTTCAGAAACAATTAGTCATTAACAATACTAAACCCCAAAGGGTAGGAAAAAAAGGTATTTAAACCTCACTACATGTGGTTTGAAATAGGATTTTCTAACTAGGGAGACTAATCAAGCTCACAGACTGTTCTAAATGTATTTTCTATTAAACAAGGTTTGCTATAACACCAACTGCTTTGCACCTGTGTCTTTAGACTCATTAATTAACCAGCTGCTGTGCAAAATTTACTCTAGAAAAATAAGTTCACTCAAGACAATCCAAAAATGAAAATATCTTTTAAGACTAGACTCTCTCTCTTTAATATATGTCTACATTGTAAGGCAGTAGTAGGACCTACCGTTAGTGTTTTATGAAGCACGGGGGATCATTGTGACAGAAAGTTATGCTGGTGATGTTCTCCACTTCCTCTACAATGACTTGACCTTCTTGATTGAACTCAATAGTCAGCTCAATTCACTTTTTCACATTGTTTTGTTTACTTATCTAAGGGTGAATTCCTTTAAAATTTGGAAACAACCAGGGAATATGAACTTGAATAAATAATTCCAAAGAAATATACCAACTATGACTGGGCTTGCTTTTATGTTTCTTTTTCTGCAATATTTTGCTCTTCACCAATTGTTGTATCTTTTTTCATGATAAATCTACAGTTGGATCTGCTGATGAACATTTTTTTCACAGAGGTGTACATGTGGCAACAAAATTTTGCATCAAACCTGGTCAGTGCACAACATCCATCAGTCCTCTGCCTCTTACCTTCTGTAATAACAAGAAACTAAGGTCACAATTCACACCTGTGTATTGAAAGAATTGAGAAATTTGCTCTAGTAGTCAGTCTGATTTTCTATATGTTTTCAAAATGTGGCATGTCTTCTCCTCACTCCATCTCTCATTTTATTAAAAACTAGTGTTTCTTATGGTCCTGAATCAAGGCCAGCAGTTTTCTGAAGCTGTTCGTTTCAAACAGGAGCCTAAACAGGATACCTTTCAAACAGGTATCTTTCTATAGTCTGTTGGCCATTTCAGAACTTTAGAAATGTAATGGTCAATTCATTAGAAAGAAACAAATATCTAAATAAATTTTACGAGAGGACTTCAAGATGATGACCAGGTAGGCAGCAGAGAGAGAACCTCCTGGAGGAATGCCACTCAGACAAAGGAATATAGGAATATAGCGACATGTGAAGGACAGAAAGGAAAGAGGTGGGTATCCTGAACTCTGGAAGGATCTGAAGTGGGAATTGAAGCCCTCAGAAAGGTTAAGCAAAACCTCTGCTGGAGGAAAGGATTGGAGATCCACCATGGCGCAGTTGGAGGGAGAGGAGAAGGAGGAAGTCACCACTCCAAACACACCCTTGGCCCACGCCCTCGTTCCGGCATTTGCAGCTTCAGCTTCGGAGAACCACGCTTACGAAAGCCTCCCAATTCAGCCAGGGGAGAGCGGAGTTCCAAGAGCTGGTCCAGGGCTGGAGAGGGGAGGGTGCAGCCAGGAAAAGAGGAATGGCAGTCGGGAGCAGTTGTCCAACCCAGTATGAGGATGAGAAGTTAGGACAGCCACTGAGGCAGAGTCCCCACCCTGTGGCAACCTTCATGATCAGCGCCTGAAGAGCATCAATGCAAGTAGTACACAGCCCACCATGCCCGGCTCTGCACCTGCCTCGAGGTGGTTGCCCCCTGCCTCTCTGCTGGGTGAGTGGCTACTGGTGGAGAGCAGTGGGGGGCCTCAGCAGCAAGCCACAGCGGCTCCCAGAGATCCGGCCAAGGAGTGGATGGGGGCTCCAGCACCGCAACGGGAGGGAGATGCAGATGGAGGTGGATTGCGTGGCTCCACGCCCTTCTCACTCTAACATCAGGCAGGAAGCATGAACTGGGTTGCCAAGACTCAGTTCCCACCCTGAACTCTCTCTTGGAGCACACTGAGTTTCAGCAGCTTGAGCAAGCACCACCTGTTCCTGGCAACAATGGGATGAATCCACGGTCTTTAGGATTCACCCCAAACTATTAATGTGAGCACCAAGAGGGTGTCCTTACAGCTTGCACATAGGAACCTTGCATGAACCCACAGCAACAAATTAGATGACAAGCAGCAGACCAGGAGTCTGAAAAACAACAAACATACTCTATAGCAGACCCTAGAAAATCCTCCAACTCTATTCTAGAACTAATCTTTAAACTCAGCTCATATCCTGAAATAACACAGTGAGAACGGGCCGGGGCAATTTCAAGCCCCTATACCAAGCATCGTAAGTTCATCCATCACCCACGTGCAAGGGGTGGGGAACAGTAATACTGGAGATCAGAGGAGGGAGGAGCAGAAAGGGCCTCCGGCATGGAGGCAACAGGACAGAGCCTAATGGGTCACCAGGGGCGCCCTGACCAGGGTGCGTGACCTGCAGCTGCTCGACTGTGGGCCCCGTGGCTGCTCTGCTGTGGGCCCCGCGGCTGCTCCCCTGTGGGCCCTGCAGCTACTCCACTGTGGGTCCCGCTGAGAGTGCCTCACAGAGTGGACCCGCCCCCACCCATAGTGTGATGATGGGGCTGAGCCAGGTGGTCCGCTGTGAGCACAGATGCTTTTCCACTTCTGACCATGGCAGTTAACATACACCCGTGTATGTTATAGTATGGTCTGAGGCAGCTATATCTCTTCCCAAGGTGAGAGTCCAGGGGTATAAATA
Organism: Dinomys branickii; assembly: GCA_004027595.1. NCBI lineage: Eukaryota > Metazoa > Chordata > Mammalia > Rodentia > Dinomyidae > Dinomys > Dinomys branickii. The sequence continues at coordinate 142,957 of PVLD010002353.1, read as the reverse complement.
AACCCAGGAATACAGTTATTATCACTGGGAAGATGACTGATTGAGTGGTAGGGCAATGGAGATGAGGGAAGAGAAAATTGAATGATCAAAAGGGCCATCATCTGTGTAACTGAGCAAAAAATGTGAAGGTAACACTATGTAGGACAGCATCCAGAGCTAATTCCCTTCTATGTTCTCTGTAATTTTATATTTACTCAATCGTTTTTGTATTAACAGAAGTGAAGATATGTTTATATCATACAGCATCCAGTGCTAATTCCCTACTATCTTCTCTATAATTTGGTATTTCCTTTAATGTTTATGTGTTAACTAATGTGAAGATAACATTATGTAATGCAATATCCAGTGCTAATTCCCTACTATATTCTGTATTATTTTGTATTCTTGGTATTATTTATGGCTTATTCTGGTTCATATGTCTCCATTATTTAGTCTTTAAAATAAAAAAAAAAAACTAGTGTTTCTTGATATTGGAATCATACTCTTATGGTTTAGTTCTAATATAAACTTTCGAAATTGTCACGTGCTTAAAGATAGGAATTTTGAAAGGTAACTAGATCATGGGGTGCTTTACTAACTAGTGGATTAATCCAGTTATGAGTTCATAACTCAAAATGGGAGGCAGGGGCTAGTAGGAAAATCCAAGCCACTGAGGTTGTAACTTAGAAGAGAGTACTCATATTCCTGGAACTTCCCCTCTCTGTTTTCTGGCTGCCAGCAATTCAGATGGTTCCCTCTACCAGATGCTTCTGTCTCTCATTTCTGCCTTGAAGCCGGTGAACTGTGAACTTAACTTCTTGAAACTGTGAACCAAATGTCAGGTATTTTTTCCAGTGATGAGAAAACAAATAATACAGAAGACTGGTACTGGAGAAATGAGATCATTGCTGTGACTGTATCTGATCATGTAGTTTAGAAGCCTTTGGAAGGGGTTCATGGGAGAATTTTAGATAGGTTTGGGGATTTGGCCAGAAGAAGCCCTAGAATGCTATAAGCATAAGCTGATGACTGAGTCTGATTGGAACTCAGAGGACCAGAATGCTATTAGGAATGTTGATAGTAAAGACCAGGCTCAGAAGGCTCCAGCTGGGAATAAAGACACCACTTGCATTTGTGCGATACTCTGCCAATTTTTTTTTTCTTTTTCCCCATATTTTTAGACTTTGGGTGAGACTGAGATTAAAGGTGGTGGCATAATGGATCTGGTACAGGAAATTTCAAGGCATTTCAATGTTCAGGCTGTGGCATGGGTACTCCTGGCTGCCTTTAAACTATTTACAGTGAAAATTTGGAATAAAAAGCAAAGCAAAAAAAATTTAACTTAAATTTTGATCTAAAAGAAGCTACATATAAAGTTGGGGCCAAAGATAGAATGATTATTGAAAAGATTAACACCATGAAAATGAAACCAAATACTTTGTACAGAGACAAGAAAGAAGATACATTGAGTGCATTGCAGGGTTCAGTGACTCCCACCAGTTTCTAGCTGAAGGGTATATAAATATAAGAATTTCATTTGACAGAGTCTCTGGACTCCCTCCTTGAAGAGAGCCACTAAGGGAATTGCTTCCACATGATTCCTTCCTTATTCATCTAGGTGCTCAGAGGCCACTGTGGCCATGGCTCAAGGGGGCGTAACTACTGCTCCTGTTGGCAGAAACTTGGTTTCACCTACATTGTAATAGGTCTACAGATGTTGCAGAATGCAAGAGTTGTTGGATTGTGGAGTCTTCAACACAGAGTTCAGAGGAAGGCCTGAGAGGCCAGATAGTGAGCCTTCAAATGGCAAAGCATAGAGCTTTGGTATATGTGCTGCTAAATAAAGCACAGTGTAAGCCTTTGGGAATGAAGCCTAAAGTGCAGTGAAGACCCAAAGAAGTTGGGGATGCCATCAGTCACTTTTGAAGAAAGATGTAGGCCTTGAGGGGAGAAAAATTTAGAAAGAGGCCTGGTGGGCTACAATCACCAAAGCCTTGGGGGTAGGGCTGTCTGCACCCTTTGGAATTTACATCTCATAGCTTGTGCCCTAGACAACAGCTGTGGAGCTACAGAAATCAGTTTTCCTTGATGTGTTTAGTCTTGCTTTTTTCCATCTCCTTTTAGGAAAAGGAATATTTACCTGGTGGTGTTGTACCTTGGAATTATGTAAATTGCTTTTCATTTTTAAAGTGTTTTAAAGCTATAAGTTGCCTTGAATCTCAGGAGAGACTTTGGTTTGGCATGTTTAGCAGTGTTTGGACTATTGATACCTTGGGGAATGGACTGTGAGTGGGATAGTTTTATTAATGCTAGGCAGAATTATGACTGTGTTTTTTGGAGATTAAGTATGGTTTAAGGAGATGTATTTGGTTATCAAGTTGACAGAGAGTGAAATGTGATGCTAAAGATAGTCAACTTCATTGGTTTGGAAGTCAGGAATTACTAAGTACAACTGAGTATTTATGGGTAAGACATGAAGGCATGAATTTGGGGTCTATGTCTGGTTCCTGACCTCTTCCTCTCTGTTGCTGTTCTCCTACTTTGCTTCATAGCCACCATGAATGAAGCAGCTTTGCTTCATTATGACCTTTTGTCATAATGTTTTTTACTTAGAATCAATGTACCATGGACTGAATCTCCTGAAACTGTAAGCCAAATTTAATTTCTTCTTTAAATTGGGGATATGAGGTATTATGTCCCAGCCTCAAGAATGCAGACTAGGGCTGGGGATATAGCTCAGTGGAACAAATGCCTGCCTGACAAACACAAGGTCCTGAGTTTCATCCCTGGTACTGCAGAAAAATAAAAGAAAGCAGACTAATATATATTCTAAAGCAAAGTTCCTTTGTCTTAGACTCTGGTCATTGAAATAATGATAACTCTTATCATAATCATATTTTGACCCCCATGAGTTTGTTCAGAAGAAGTTAGGAGATCAGAGACTAAACCTGACTCTTCCTTGTCCAGCATTCCTGAAATCTGGCAGTAAAATGATGTAAGATTTAAATTCTTGCTGAAATGTGAAGATGGAACTTGTGAAAATGGAGTTGCTGATGCTGTGCAGTGGCACCTCAGTTCACAAACTTAATTCATTCCTCAATTTTTGAAAAGGTGGCTGTATTCTTGTTTGTCATCCAATGTGGAGTTCATGAGTGGACGCATAATTTTGTCAGATGCTTCTGTTTGTATATCTAACTCTTTCTGAATAGAAGTGATTAAGAACTGAGATACCACTGTAACTGTGAACAAGTATTCAGAAATTTGCATGTTATTTATCCATGAGGATAAATGGATCAGATAGCCTTGACATCACCATAGTCTCTTTCTTGGGTAAAAAGAGGCTTGAGTGAAATTCAACAATTTCTAATACTGTGGCCACTTGAAATCTTACTTTTTAAGAAGTTGAAAAATAAAGCTATAACAGAACATATATATGCAGTACCAGATGGGATCTACTTTTCAGAATCTTTTTTCATTCTTTGTCCTAACATTGGCATTTCTCTTTCCTAGACATGGAGGTGTGAATCACCATTACCATGTGTCATCTTCTTGAGAAAAGCATGAGCTGTATTACACACATTAACTAATTAACAGAGAGGAAAGAGATCACTATGCTATGCTTTTTGCATGTATTATCTCATTTATCTGGAAATGTACATACCATCTTTATATGTACAATTTCCCTAATGACAGGAAATATTGCCTAGATTTATCCATTTATTTGATATGTGCCTATACTAGTAAAATTCCTCTTTTAAGATTGGGAAATGCTACTTTGGAAGAGTCGGGAGTAACAAAGGGCATTTGGGATGATAGGCAGAAAGCATTTGAGATAGAGGAAAGCATCAAAAAGCATAAGAACAAGTGGGTATTTTACAAGGAGGTGCTAATTATTTCTTAACAGTTTTCTAAGTGGAGTTAGCAAACCTAAGACTAATGTGCTTAGATTATGATATTTCATTCTTATGAGGAATTCATGATATTTTCTCCTACTTATTACTTATCTAAATCATCTATAAAATAATGTATCATACATGATTATCACTAGAACTTGGTCTCATATATGGCTGATGCAAGTATGTATATTTTTACATGTATAATTTCTTTTTCATAGTCAAGGTTTTTAAAACGTGTATTATGGATCAATTTAAGTGGCAAAACTCCTACATTTGAAGAGTGATGATGGCTCCTTTTGCTCTCAATATTTTAATGGTTCTCCATCTGGAAATATTTAAACTCCAATAAAATCTACAGAGTTCTTCAAGATCTTACCTTTTTTAACCAGTATATCCATATAGCAGTATACTGTAATGCTGAACCATTGGTAGGTGATGAAATGTACCTGAGAGCACACACTCACCTTTAATACTCTTCCTTGCTCCTAAAATTAGATCTCCCTTGTCCACTTGTGGAATTTCTTCCTATCTCTCAAAACTCAAATAAAATATTTCATGTGTTTGGAAGATTTTCTTGACCTGTAAAAAAGATTGAAGATCATCAATGCTCATATTGTCCAATAGGTATATTTCAACCATTATTTAGTGTGTAGTTTTAATATTTTGCAAATCTATTTTGCTGATAAAGCCATGGACACTACCTTCTGATCCTAGTGTCTCTAGCATTTTGATATTGCCTCTGTCACATGAGTGATTTATGATTTGCTATCTGAGCAAATGCATAACATACAGACGAATGGATGGGTGGCTGCTGCCTGGCTAGCTGGGAAGATGGGTGAATACATAGATAGAAGTTTTAAATATGTAAATGATTCTAAAAAGACAGTTTTACGGAAGCAGAGATTGCTGCATTTGCCACCAAGAATAAATGGACCTATGGTACAGTTGAAAACTTCTAAATGTGGTCATATTGCAAAAAATAAAAAATTTCAACATTTTGAAGAAGAGAAGAAAATAGGGATAGAAGAATACTTTCACATGTGTTTTAACTTAGTGCTGGAATCTCTCACCCTAGACAAGTAAACCACTGGGTGCTAACATTTTAATATTAAATTATTTTAAACTATTATTTTTCTCTACAATTGAATTGAGAGTACAACTTTGCAACAAAACCACTTCTGCAACACAGTTCTAAAAATTGTTAAATAATAAAAGGCTGTTTTCTTGAAATTAGGAATGAACTCAGGGCATATGAGTTAGCTATCCTCATACATAGTGAATAACTAAAAATTGTGGAAAATATATTTGTTTCAAACAATGTTCATATATGCTGTGGTCAAGGTTTCCTTTTCTTTCTTTTTCTCCATGCACCTTTTCTCTCTCAAAATACATTGTTTTATTGCCTCTTTGGAAGAAAATCAATGCACATTTTCCCTGTGATTCTTAATTAATTTGCCTGTGAATTCCTTTAAACATTGTAGCTATTTGCAACAATTACACATAGAAAACTGAGGTCATTCTCTAACTTCTGGAAATTGAAACAGAGATCCCTATTAATTAGGATAACAGAGGCGAAGCGGAATCTACATTGCAAGCAGGTATTTGTCAGTGGTGTGGGAGCGAGGGAGGGGTAGAGCGGGGAAACACAGATTAGGGTGAAAGAGCATGAAGCAAAAAGAGAAGAGATGCTAAATCTGAATTATTTACAAAAAAAGACCAATCTTCCACATCACTACTGTCGTCAAAGCAGAGAATGGTTTTAAGATGGCTACGCTCCCAAACGTCTCTTTCCTCCAAGAGACGAGCTACATCTGTGGTGATAATAATGGCGATGCAGAAGGAACTAGGTGGACCGCTTACTGTCATCTTCCTGTCCGGAGCATCCATCAATCCTTTAGTAAAAGATTCAATGTAATGTTAGTCCACCAGTTCTCCCTCCTCAGTCTGTGACTCTGCTCAAGGCTTGAGGCAAGCCCAGATTCTGTTACTCACAGAGGTGTTTGTCACGCCCGGGGTGCACTCTGCCTCTGGCCTCGCAGCTGTTGTTTAGTGATAGATCAGTGAAGCAAAACATTATGCAGCGATGAAAAATAGGTCTTCAGCCACCGCTCTCATTCTTGCCGCTTTGTTCTACATTCGTGGCAAACCTCTGGGAGCCATTTAGCTGTAATCATTTGTTACTGAGGGGCAACTGTCTTTCCGACAATGATGATGGACTCTTCTTTGAAACAAGTGCAAATGAGGAGAAATCATTTTCTGCTTTAACCTCTTAGACTGGCTTTAAAAAAATAATGCCTTGCTCAGAGAGGCTAACAAGAATGTAGATTATATGCATCAATAAGAAATGAAGAGTTCTGACTTCTTTTTTTGTCTCTCTCTCTCCCCAGGAAGTTAATTGATTTATCTCCTGGAATTTCTAATAAGATGTAATTCAAGAGATAAAGGGATGTGCAATATATACCTGTGTTTAAAGTTTCTAGGTCCTTTTTGTGTAACAATATCTTAGTGTGTTTGGTCACATCTTATTTTATTTTGTTTTACTTTATTTACTTTTGGGGAAAAAATCTTTGTTAAATCTCACGCACTATGCTGAAAATACAAGCTTTGACTGCAGGCTTGTAATTCCCTAGGGTAAATTGTTTGCACATTTAATAGGAATATTTCCTTTCTGCTTGCACAGTTTCCTCGAAAGTCAATGACTTTGGTACAGTCTTTCATATCTCAATATAAGTAATTTCCATCTCTGCCTTGGAACGACGATCGATAGTTTGTGATTTCTTCCACATAATTTAATCCATTAGATTTATTGGCAATACCAATGCCAAACATCAAATCTTTAATGAAAATGAAGATTAATATTTGACCAAGCAACCTCAAATCAACAAATGTCTGAAGCATTTGTGTTGCGTGCATTGAACATTGATTTCTTTCTCCTGAAAAAAATTCTCTCACAGTGGAGAACACTTGCTTGAACCATATTCCTTTCCACATGAGCAGGAGGAAAGTACTTTGAAGCAGTCACTAGGGAACAGGCTTTCTTTGAGTTTCAACTATGTCTGTCCAGCAAAGGGATCTCGTATCAGAGACATACTTTACATTTCACATACACAAACCATTTCTCTCCCAAAACATCTTATCAGATGTCATATTAAAGCAGACTTTATTTTCCTTTAATTTACTTTTTTTTGTGGTGAAATTTACATACTTAGTAAAGTTCAACATTTTCAGCATACAGTTGTAAGAACTTTGACAAATGTATACAGAGTGTAACAAGCATAACACATAAACTGTTTCCATCACCCCCAAATATCCAGTATTGTTTCTTTGTAATCAGTTCCTCCCATCATCCCCGAAGCCATCACAAATACGAATCTTTGTATCACTATCATTTCACTCTCTAGAATTTCCCATAAATGGATCAATGTGGTGTGTAATATTTGTGTCTGGCTTCCTTGACTTAGTGTAATATCTTTGAGATTCATCAGTGTAGTTGTACGTAGCAGTAGTTAGTTTATTTTATTGCTGAGAAGTGCTCTTTTGTATGGATATATTGTAAAATTTTTATCTACCCACTGGTTGATGAAAATTGGCTCTGTATTCAGATTTTAGCTAATATAAAGAAAGCTGCTACAAATATTTGAATACCGGTGTTTCTAAGTTTTTATCTCTCTTACATCATCACCTAGATGTAGAATATCGGGCTGCATGTTAAGTGTATACTCAGCTTTGTAACAATCTCCCAGCCTAGAGCTCTTGCATTGTTTTTCTTTCACATAAACAATGTCTAGAGTGGATGTTCAGTTGCTCTCCAACTTTGCCAAAACATGATTTTGTCCTTAATTTTAGACCTTCTACTGGATATATATTGCTATCTAATTGTCGTCTTTGTTCGTCTTTCACGAATGACTAATACTTTTCTGTTTGTAACGGGCTCAGGTGCCATCTGATAAGTTCTTTGGTAAAACCTCTGTTCAAATCTTTGACCATTACAAAATCGGCTTTGTGAAGTTGTGAGAGTTATTAAGAAATAATAACTTCTTCATCAGGTATATACCTCACACTTAATTTTTTCCCTTTTCGTAGTTTAAATATGTGTTGTTTTAGATACATCATTCAAAGAAGTGAATATTTAATTTGTAGAAGGTAACATTTCTTTTTTATTTTAAAGTGAATAAAAATAATAAAAAACATTAGAAAGGATACAGAATTTTAATAGACAACATGATAGGAATTCAACAATGGCTGCCATATTGAGTTGGAATAATTGTTTTTTTTTTGTCTGTTTGTTTGTTTGTTTTTGTGTGTGTGTGTGGTACCAGGGATTGAACTCAGGACTTTGTGCTTGCCAGGCAGGCACTTATGCCACTGAGCTAAATCCCCAGGCACTGAGTTGGAATAATTGTACTGCTGATTTCCATTGGTCTCTTGAAAGGAACAGTGAATGCCTAATTTTTTTTATTCTCTTTAATATTTGTGATCAATTTTGCATGTTTATATCTGGTAATCTGAACAGCTAACTTGAAGATAACATATCATTTTACATTCTTATATTTTATTTTCATTTTAAAATGGTTTTCTTAACTAAAAACCTTTCAATTTTTTCTGTGTTTTCTTTCAAAAGTCTTGTCATTTTCAGAGTGATGGGTTTACGATCCAGTGTTCATTTTGAGAAAGTTCTCCTCAGATTGCCAAAGCTGTGTTCAATTTTGCAATCCTGGGTCAGTGTTCTGAGCAGCCAGGATTATGAGCAGTGCTACCCCACCTGGTTGCATTTGGTGTTTTATTGATTGCTATTTGGTGCTTTGCGCCTTTCAAGAAACTTCTCATTTTTCTTGATTGTTGAATGTATTGTTTGCGGTTGTTCATGGTATCCCCTTGTTATCCTTTTAATGTTTGTAGTTTTGTGGCCACACTTTCTCTTTCATTTTTTGATTTCAGTAATTTACATTGTTTCTCTTACTGGACTGTTTAACAGCTCCCTTATATTATGGTAAACTCTATCTATTGTCTCTTCTTTTTTCACTGTGTTCCCCCACTTGGGCGCAATGTTTTCCAAATAGACTAAGCAATCTACAGGTCCCATCCTAACCACTACCTGTACTGGGCTTTTCTTCTCTGGTCCTATCCACTTGCCCTAATAAACCAGGGTCAGGGACCAGATAATTAAGGACAATTCCTATTCTCTAGGACCCCCTGAAATTGTTCCACCTAACCAGCCTTAATTCTGCCTACCCTACTTTTCTTGTCGCTTCCCATGTAAAAGAGTTATAGCTCTTATCCACCACTCCCCGTGCTCTCTCTTTTCTACCTTACTGACTTCAGTGCTTCTCCACGTGCTTCCTTCAGACAGGCCACGTGTGTTCCTTTGGGACACTCTACCAAATGATCTCTGCTACTGCAGTTGTCTATTGATTGGTGGATATTGCTACCCTCCATATTTTAGATTAAGATTTTCTGTTTCCAATGGGTTTTGGGATTTTTCTAGTTTTTAAGGCAGGAGGTTAAATAGGGTGTTTTTTTATACATCATTTCAAAATTAAAGAAAATGATTCTCAGAGAATTTTTCAGTATGAATGTAAAATAGCCATTCATTATTCATTTAGGAACTCACTACATTTGTTCAGTGTTCACACAGAAAAGAAACTTAACCATAAGTTAGTTTGTATTATTATCATAAGTGAATTTTCTGATGTTGCTATAAAAAAACTACACAGACTTGTGACTCAGAATAACACATATTTATTCACTTAGCGTTTGAGACATGAGGAGCTGCAGTTAATAGCTTGGGCCCCAGGCAAGGTGTAGGCAGGATTTCCCTTCTACTTTCTCACCCTGGGAGTGGCAGGAGAAAACCAGTCTCTTGTCTCAGTTAGGCTCTGCTGGTGGCTGACTGCTTGGTTCAAGGCTCTTACACTGCTCTTCATGTTTAATATTTTAATTTTTCTCTCTGTTCCACCTTATCAAGTCTTCTCCACTGGTCGTAGATTAAATTTCCCTATGCCTCTTTATTTAAATTTTACTTGGAATAAAAACTAGGGTTCACATTCATAATTCAAGATGATTTACCCATTTTAAATTCTTTAAAAGTCACATCTAAAAAGATATGTGTTGTTGTTATGTAAGATGATATTTGCAGGTTCCATGTACCATGATGTGGGTAATTTGGAGGAGTCATTGTTCTACTCCAGCATGTTTGCCTTGTTTTAATGTTTTGTCTTTCCTTGTTTCTGTAAACATTTCACCTCACCTATACTCACCATTAATTTGGAGTGTACCTTGTTCCCCTAAGTGTGTGTAGTAACTCATTTGGTAAATCTCTGGAGATTTGAGGATAACATGGTAGTTCTGAAGATATTGATGATTTCCCAATGAAATGCAGTTCAAATCTATTTAGCATCAGTTTTCTAAGTGTCAAATTTCCCATTTTTTAACTTTCCTTTTCCTTGTGGGGAGAAAGGCCAAGGAGGGAAAGTTAACTTGCACTTTCAAGGTAAAGGTAAGCACAGTATATATTTACTTCTTCAACTGTGGAAGACAGTATTTAAAGGATGAAGACCTCTGAGAGTATCTGTGAAAATATATCCAAACTCCAGAAATTCTTTGTAAAATGTGAGTCAGTTGCACAGTAAGCAGTCCATAACCACACAGTGAAAACAATGCACTAATGTGTAATAGAGCAAAGGAATGTATTTCTTATTAAGTAAAAATATTACCTGCCATTTGTGGATGTAACTTGTGTAATTACATGACAAATATCTCCCTAAAGTGGTGATTCTAGAAAGTGATTTTAAGAATTTCATAGTAAACTCATGATTACTTGGCCCAATTGTCAGCATATTTACAAGTAGACTTACGATTCACATTTAAAAAGTGAACATTCTTGAAGAGAATAGAATATACAATGTTTCTCAACATTCCGTTTTCATTTAAGCCTAGAACTATTCACTGCATAGGAGATACGTATCATTTAGAACAAATCTAATCATCCTCACTGAAGTTCAAACTTAGTCATACAACTCAATATGCATTTTGACATTCACAGATATCAGGAAGTAGGAAGAATGAGCCCCAATATGATAGAACTAGTCAAACGATGCTAAAAATCACTTTGACACAGAAGTATTGTCCTTAAATTATTGCTGTCTGGAGGTAGGATCTGATCTTTAGATCCTATACAGCCACTTACTGGACATTTGATTCTTGAATCAGTTACATAATCTTTTTAAAATCTGTATGGTGCAAATTTTACACAATTCAGAATATCATTTCTAAAATTAAATGAGACTAGTGTATTAGTTGACATAGGAGAACAAAAACTTGAGCATTTCTGTATCCTATATTCCAGGAATATTTCATAGTACCCGAAAAATTAATAGAAAAACCCTTTAATAATAGAAAAATTGTAAGAAATATGTGCTAATCAAAGGTATTCCTAAATAATTAAACACACTGAAATTGTGACTTTCACTTGCCTCCAATCAAATCAAATTGAAAAAAAAATCCTCACATATCTCCAGATTTCTTCATCATTGGCAGATAACTGAACAAGTCTTTAGGAAAAACAAAACAAAACAAAAATCAGTGATAACCAAAGGGAAGAACACAAAACTTGAGTTTGGGTGAAGAACCCCAGCATAAGGTCACTGGGGAAACACATGCAGATATTAAATTTAAAAGAAATCCTTCATGGCACGTAAGAATAAAAGCCAGAAATCAAGTAAAAGGTCACTGAGAAAAAAACTAGGAGAAAATAATTATGAGTAGACAAACAGCAAGGAGCGATTGGCTCGTTCTAACGTGTAAGAGCCTCTTGCTGTGGTGCTCTCCTGATTCTGCTGGGTTGGACCGAAAAAATATAGCTGATGCTGTGGACCAATAACCTCAAAAACCAGTTCAACTCCGTTGTCTCTGAGAGATCAGAATTGATAGGGTTTTGGAGAGAACTGAAGTATGCAATTTCTTTCAAAGCTCATGTAACCACGGGATTAAATCCTTGACAGGGCACCATTACACTAGAAAGTAACACTTCTGTTATGAGAAGTTTCCTCTTTTACTTTTTTCCTATACAGTCTCCTGTACACCTTGAAATAGATAACCCCTTGTAGAGACATTTTGAGTGGCAGGTTTTGTGGTGCTATTGTAGATTCGAGGGGAAAAAATCTACTGCCAATTCATGTAATGTTTGGCTAACACATAATGTCCAGGCATGTGAGCAGAGAGTGGGAGATTAATAAGATACCCTGCCACTGCAAGAATTAGGATGCAGGGCATATTTATTTTCTTCACCGCATGGATTTCAAGTTCAAGTCACTGCAGGATGTGTTTAAAAAATCATAAAGCAATAACGTGCCTTGTATATGCATTCTAAAAGAACAAAACTTACCAAGAAAATGAACAGTTTCCAAATTTAACAAATGATTGGTTGTGAATGGGCTGCATTTTTAAAAATGAAAGTGTCAAAAGTTTTAATACTAAATTATTGAAATAATAGGCCTTTTTTCATAGTTAAAAAAAGATTAATTCCTAGGAAGCATCAAAATCTACATAGGCAGTTTTGTGTTTGGGGACATAGATGGATTCATGCGTATGTATGAATAAATGCATTTTATTAGCTTCTTGTGGTTAGATGACCCCAACTACCCTGAAGTTTCTTTACTTGCTCTTGTAAATTATTAAGTGATGGAGTGTGAAAAAGCATTATCACCATGCTAATTCATATATAAAGCAAGAAGCTGTTAAAACATCTAAAATCTTATATTGAGTTTATTTATATTTTAATTGATTCAGTTGTGAACCATCAACATTTTGAAAGTTGTTTGAGGGACTTTTGCTGAGCTTGGTAAAGTGCTCATATTTGTTTACACACTGTGTAAAATAAAAACATATGCATTTAAAGTTCATAGCACTTCCAGAGCATGAATACTTATAAGATCAGGGATTTCTAATACAGAAGTCAGGTAGAATTCAATCTTCAGAAATGAAAGGTGGGCATAGCGGTGCATTCCTGTGATCTCAGTATGCAAGCGATTGAGGCAGGAGGATTGCATGAGTTCAAGGCCAGCTGGACCACATAGTCAACTCAGGACAATCCCGGACTATACACAGAGAGACCTATCCCAAAACGGAAAGGATTTTTCCTACACAATTCAATGAGAACTATATTGTACCACTTTATGAACTGAATATGAAAATAATCACACATATAAAATAATCACATAAATGTAGATTGTGAGACATTTGGCACTAAAACTCACCCCATCTATTAAAATTTAACATCATGAGAGGAAGAAAAGATGGAGATTCAGTGTTGTAGTTTGAAAGACAACCAAGTAGAATGGTGGCCTTTAATGGACCGTGGAAGTGGGATAAATAGGGTTTCTGGACAATTAAAGAAATTTGAATATAAGCAAAACATTACATAATATTTTTGAACAATTGCTAATTTTGGAGTGTGGTGTTAGGTCAGATTCTCCCCAAATGAGGACCCGGGAGAGAAATAAGCATCTTGTTTCCCTAAATGGTGCAGCTTTCATGGAGCTGTTGTGAATATCTGGGGTCTTTTCCTCCAGGAATATTCTGAGGAGCTGCCCAGAACACATGGGAAATGAGAGACAGACGAGGGGAAGGGATACTTCCCTGAAGAGAGGGGCTTTCGGTGGTGTTCTCTTGCCGATGCTTCCATCTATTTGGTCAGGTAAGTCCTGACATAGGGAAAAGTTTCAGAGACCTGGAAGGCACCTGTGGGGTCAAGCTTTCCGTGTAAATAAAAACTATTTACCAGAGCAGTAGCTGAAATCAAAACTGGGTTAAAAATGTAATAATAAGACGATGCCCTTATTTTTAATGACATAAATGTTGAAACCCTGAAGGATGAAAGATCAAGACGTCCACCATTCAAAATCAAGTGGACGTTTTGTGTGCACGTAGGAGTGGGGGTGTGGTGGGAGGGAGAGGTTAAAGGCCCCACGGTGAGGTCCTTCATACAAATCTTTGAATTTTGATGGTTGTTTAAATTTGTTCAAAATCAAAAATTAGAGAAAAGAGAAAGGACAGGATTTTAGTAGCAAGGCATTAGGATAAAGAAGTTATTACCGGTTTTAGAAAGTACAAGAATGAAAACCGGGATGGTAAAACCAATAGCAAGCAAGAGAACATAAAGCTGAATGAGGGAAGTGTATGCAATTTACTTTTATAATGAAAGAATTTCAAATGCATCCTGTAGTGGATGGGAGCTCTGAAGTGTTTTCATGAGCAGCAAAAGGGTTGTGCACATATGTTGTAGGACGCTCTCTCCCTCTCTCTCTCTCTCGTTTCATTTCAAGAACTGAAAGTAAGCAAGGTTTACAGGAATGAACAACAAATAGAAAAATTAAGCATTGAAATTAGTCTTAGCAACACTAGATACAAATTTTTTAAAAACTCAAAGATATATGTTAATAAGGAAATATTATGCATGAGGAATTAGTGGTTGTCTAATTGGATTTCAAAGCAGTACATTAAAAGGAATCTGTAAGAGCTGCAGTCACCAGGGTTTTCATCTTTGTGTCCTCCAGTCCCAATGTGTTATAGGTGATCAACATTGAAAAATGAACAGAATGTGTGTTGCATAATAAGAAAGAGCTTTGCAGCATGGACAAGAATTGGATTGATGAGAAAAAGTGCATTTTCTGGGGAGGGAAGAAAGTAAATGAGATTTTGAATTTTAGATTGTTTTTGAGGTGATAGACATCCTACTCTGTTTTTAATTTTTATGGTATTAGGTATTAAACCAAGGGTCTTCACAGTGAGCTACATCCCCAGCATTTTTTGTTTGTTTGTTGGGGCTCTTTTTTAGTTTTTGTCTGTTGTTTTGTTTTGGTTTGGTTTAGTTTACTTTTGAGACAAAGTCTTACTGCATTCCTAAATTGTCCTAGTTGGGTTCCAGTGTGTGGTCTCAGCCTTCAAAAGTGCTAGATTACAGGAAAGTGCACCAGGTCTGGCTGATGCCCGTTCTTTCAGGTTCTGTTTTTCTTTTTATATTTGTTTTCACACAACCCTTTGAAAGTCATAACTATGTGCAAAGACAGTAGTCTGGAAATTGAACAATATTTTAAATGTTGAAAGAAAAAAATTCAGTGATGAGCAACCCAAGAATATGCTGATAGACGGGAGCAGCAGCAGGGCAAAATCAAGAGATGCAAGGTGCAAACCTTTGCTAATACACCACAGAAGAGTCTGTGCACTGAAAGGACTTTTTGAAAAGTTAAGACCAAGTGTAGGGGGACAAAGCTAACAGCAGAAGGAAATGTACTCCTGCAGCAAGGAAAGTAAAGATGGATTTGTTTGTGGCTGGATTCTTTCGGTGAATGGCATTTTGCATAAAAGGCGTATGGCTGCTCCGTGTCATAAGCACATTTACCACCACACATACTTGGCCTAATTAATGGAGCACTTGGGGGATGCAGAACCAAGAAGGCCAAGAAAGGCTTGAGGAACAGGAAGGTGGGAGAAATTTTGAATGGTTTAAGATATGCATGTCAGTGTTAATCAGAAAAAAAGCATGTTTATTTAAAGCTAAAAGTAGTCTCCCAAACACCACAAGTAGATGGTTTCTTCTTATTATAAATAAAAGTGACTTTTCTTAATCACTGCAAGATAATGTTACTAGATCTAGAGTAGTACACATGAAGAAATTTAGCACAAAACCACCTGAGTCCTGAGCACACCCTTTATTCCAGAAAGTCCATAGAGCTTAGCTTTTCTGCCATCGAAACCATTCTCTGCTTTAAGAGGTCTCAAGCTACTGCCTGCCAGCTCCCCCTTGGAGCAGTGCTTAAGTGGGTGCGGTTCCGAGTCTCTGTGTGTTTCTTTGACACCTGCTTTATGAAGTTAGAAGTATTCAAAATCATAAAATTAAACCCCAGTTTAATAGTGCATTAGTTGGAGCCAAAGTAGAGGCCAAACACTAGTTCAGTTATTACAATAAATAAACCAATGTGGGCATGGCTATTAAAGCCATTTTACACACAAGGAGCTCAGAAAGAGTTATTTTTATAAATGTTACAAATTTGGAGTGAGCAAAGCTGAAACATAAAACTGAATATACCTTATTTAAAATTTTACTTTTTAAATTAAATGATATATCTTGTCTTTTAAGTAAAGTGTTACCATAAAGAGATTGATTACTTAGGAAGAGAATAAAATGAAAAATAAATATCCAGGTTGACAACGCAGTCAGTGCCTATTCACAGACTACAGGACAAAGAGAGCCTAAGACAGTGTAATATGGACATTTCTGTCCCATTTCAAGGCAGATTCTACCCTGAAGTAACCAAACGGTGTTTTCATAGCCAGGTATTACATTACAAAACACAACAAGAATGCATATTCTGTAAACCCTACATTTTACTCATCAAACTCTGGTCATAATGCTTCCTAAAACAAGTTCCCCATGGGAAAGCAGTGTTCAGTTTTCTGGGTAATCACATATCCCAATGTGTGTAAATGCATGGAAATTTATTGCATTTGAGGAATCTTATAAATTAGAAACATTAGCTGCATGCACTCTGATGCATAAGGAAGATAATATTTTGAAATCAGAAAGCCTTTAGTGAAGCTGTACAAGTCAGGACAACCCACAATTTCACTCCCTTTGGAGATTTTTACTTAGCCATATGCTAATAAAATGAATGTTTTTGCATTAACTGTTTTTTTTTCACTTTAGAGAATAAAATTTAAAACATAAAAATGATACAGAATTTCAAACAAGATGATAGGAAATTAGTAATGGTCGTTGTATTGCATATTGTTATTTTCAATGTAGTTGCTCAAATTACCAGATATAGACATGAAAAGCTAACCAAACAGTTGTTAACTATTCCTTTCACTAAACCAATAGAAATCAGTAATATAATTATCTCAGCTATGTTATATATTTTCTTTCTTTCTTTCTTTCTTTCTTTCTTTCTTTCTTTCTTTCTTTCTTTCCTCTTTCTCTCTTTACTTCTTTCCCCGATCCCCACTGTTCTTTCCCTCTGAGCAGTTTCTTTTCCTTTCACAATACCTATTGTACCTTTCAGATTTTGTTTCTGCATTCACTCTTACAGAAGACATTATCCCATTTTGCTGATGACCAAGTTATGGGTAAAATTGGGAAGTAAATTTTTTCAGTATCAGAAGAATTGAGTCTTGATCAAATTTCTTTGATACCCAAAGTCCTGCCTGGCTCACCACAAGAACACATCTAAGAAAGTCCAGCCTTTCAAGGTGCCTTGGGAAGGGACTCTGTTGCTTGTTATGCCCTGTCTCTTAGTTGAACACCAATGATGGCACATGGAAAAGCCTTTAGACCTAGTCTGCTTTGTGATAATTAGAGAATATTCCAATGAAATTAAATCCCTCTGTACTGTCTTTTTGGATCACTAACTTTTGGATTCAGACACTGGAGAGGACCAAGGCAATGCATTATTGACACACTCACCAGGTGACACTTCGATGCCAATTAATCCAAGTAAATGTGCAACTACTAACTGAGATGTACGTGATCATGGTGAAGGTCAAGTCTTTGATCCTTCATGTTCAATGCACTCATCTTCTTCCTTCCTTCCCTTGCATCTCTTTCTTTCTCATAGTTCTGTTTCTCTTGATCTTGTCCTCCTCTGCCACCCATCCAGGTAGTTCTCATAGCAGTCATTCCTGCAAGTCACTCAGTTTTGGATTCTTCTGACTGTAAGGACATGCTCTGAGTACAAGTATAAATACTGTACAAAAGTGAATTTATCAACAACAGATACTTTCAAACTCCTGTTTTACATGGATTATCACTTTTTTCATCAGTATTAACCATCTTTAAAGCAATTATTCTTCTCTATATTTTTTATGCTTGGTGTTGTTTCCTCAGAGAATGAAATTGGCACGAAAATGCTAATGGGATCCTTGCCTGCTCTAGTTTCTAAGCACTCACACCACAAGTCTTCTTTGGTGTCCTTCAAGCAATTCTCATGACAACAGACCACGCTTAACCACAGCAAGCAGTTAGTTCCTTCCTGTGTGAGATACAACTTCCTTTGGAAAATACTGGAACTTACTATTTGATAATTCACTTAAATCAATCCTAATTTAAAATTAGCAGCATCGGAACAATAGGCTTAATCTTCCCACCAGCTAATAGCTTTGAAGTGATACTCCCTTTCCTTGAAATGTTTGGAAAGCCTTTACGTTTGTAAGAGATTATTCTTGAAGCCAACCCAACTATCTCTGTGCCTCATTGCACCAACTTCAGTTCATGTTTCTACTCCTCCTCCTTCTCTGCCTTCTTTCTTTCTTCCTACCTTCCTCTTTCTTTTACCTTCCCTTTTAATGTCTTTTTATTTCACACCCTAAAATAGGAACATATACTTCCTTAAGATAAATATCAGCTTCCTGGATTAATTTCTACTTAGCCTAATGTATAAAGTTTCTAGTTCGACATCATTTTGTATGTTTATTTCTTTGCTTATGATCATAGTCACTCCATGTTAGTGATATTAGCTGGCATTCATGATTGGCTAAAAAGTGCTGTAAGGAAGGGCTCATGCTAAGGTGCTAATAATGTATTTGCATCCATGACCTAAGGTTGATTAAAGTAGGAGAGTTTGGATAGCTTAATGGTTTTAACCATTATCGCTTGAAGAGTTGTTAAAAAGCCAGATTGTTAGGCCCTGTCTCCAGAATTTCTTAGGCAATTCTTTAGGAGTGAGGTGAGGCCTTTTCATTTCTAACAAATCCAAAGGTGTTGATCCACCGATAGAGCCAGAAGCTTTCCAGTCCTAAGTAAATAATTGCATTCTAGGAGGTAAGTCAAGGGTCTAAAATTAAGCTTGCAGATCATTTGATGAAGAAGTGAAAAGATGGTGAGAAGAGATGAATGTAAGAGCTCAGAGGTCTGGCAAACTCTAGAGAGCTCGGAGGGGGCAGGAGAGGAAACTGCACACAGTGGGTCAAAGAAGTAAATATTCAGGACTTGCATTATTAGTGCTGACTCTTGCTGATAATTAGAAATAAACTACTATTTTCTAAGGATGTATTTAAAATAGTTAACAAGCGTACAATACAGCTAGGCAGGAGAAATTAAAATTAAAAAATATATATATCTGTGATAGAAACAACAGCAAAAGCCCAGAGCAGGGAATGAACTTGCTGGCATTGATGTTGACCCTGCGTGCCTGGAAGGGTCACGGGCAGATTCAAGCCCAGTGTGTGCAAGGACATCGGTCCTGCTGAGCTCTTACCTGAGGGTGCACGAAGACCCATGTGGCACCATCTCTGTGGAGCTCAGCGGCTGCAGCAGTTGCTGCAAAGTAAGTATTCACGAGCCTCTCTGCATCTCAGCGACGAGGCAAGTTGCAGAGCTCACACAGAGTGTGTTGGCCTCACTTTTATAACTTCTGCAGAAAAGCCATCACAGCCTGCTCTGTTCTGTGACAGAAACCATTATCTCTGTGTCTCTCTCACGCTGCCTGTGTCAGCAAGGGTTCTCTGGGCCACGTCTCTTTCTCTAGTTTCTCAGAGGTGCTAAAAAATGAGAGAAAACGGGTTTGACTGAGGTTTCCAGAGTAGTGAGAGGAGGGCTGCCTTCCAATTTATTTCCCGGGGTCTGATTTCCAGAGAGATTGTCAAACCTCTTGGTGCCCATTTTCAGGAGCTTGTTCAGTGTGAGAAGTCTCAGAGTGTCCAAAATGCAGAAGACATTGACGATGATAGCCAGAAAGATACCAGAGAACCTTAAGGGGCAGTGATTTTTGAAAGCAATACTACATTCACAATGTCTAGAGTTTACATCAAATATTTCTCAAGTAACCTCCAAATAGCTCACTTTTTCCTTGTGCCCTGATAGAAATAAGAAATGGAAGAAAGGCATTGGATTGTGGGGTTGGACTGTGTCAGTAAAGACAAAGGCAATTTACTAACATCAGCACCACTTATGAATATGTAATGTTCCAGATATTCTTGGAACAGGAAAAACTATTACAGGGACTTTTTTTTTCTGAACAGCTTCTTGTGACTTCCAGTGTTCACGGTCTCACATACTGAACTTTTCTTTGCTTAGGAATAGAATTTCCCACCTTATTGTCAATCTCTCTTCATATACCTGCTGACAGCATCTCAGGTAAAAACTGTCTCGGGTAAAAATTGATCAGCCGGTATCTTTAATCCTGCAGTGGTGCCATTTTATAGGAAGGGTGACGTATAAAATCTGAGGCCATGAAAACTCTCTTTTTTCTCTGTCTTTGCTTGGAGAATATTATCTGAATCTTGATGCTTTCTCAAGTTTCCCATAGCTGTTCAACACTTTAACTGTGAATATTAAATTAACTACTGATTTTTCTCTAGTTTTACCTTTGTAAAACTGAGGAAAAACGTCATGAGGCTAAAAAGATTTGAAGAACCTTTGGTGTGTCTAAAGCACTGTGATATCTTAGGAAAATGAAACTGCAACAAGATAGTGACATGTTTTAAGAAGCTTTAAACTGAGAGTCAATCATTGTCTTTAATTTTAAGTTAGAATGATTAATAAAATGCTGATTATTCTGCTTTGAGCTAACAGGTACCATTGAAAAGCACCAATGACATTGAAATAAAGTGTGGAAAATGCTTGCAATTTGGTAATGGTTTTAGCATTCCTGTTTTACTACTACTGCAAGCTGGGCATGGTGGTGCTTGCCTGTAATCCCAGCCCCGGGAAAGTTCAAGCAGGATGCTCATCATGAGCTTGAAACCGGCCAGGGCTACATAGTGAGTTCAAGGGCAGCTGGAGCTACATAGTGAGGTCCTGTCTTAAGCAGAAACAAAACAAAATAACAACAAACAAAAACAACAACAGCAGAAATACTCTCTTTACAAGTTCAATCACCCAGCATAGCTACAAATTTGGGGATTTCTACAACCAGAGTTCAGTTTCCGTAGTCCCTAAGATGACTCACATAATTAAGGAAAGTATTATATTTAGCAGTTTTATTTTTGGTATCAGGAATTGAACTCAGGACCTTACAGTTGCCAGGCAGGTACTTGTGCTGCTGAGCTATATCTCCTGCAACAATTTTGTAATAAAAGAGACAACTGAAGAAGCAGAAAAGGCACAGGGGACAGTTTATTAGCGTAGGCTACTATAACAGTACTAGGGGCTGGGGATATGGCTCAGTGGAATAAGCACCTCTGTGGAAAGTACAAGGTCCTGAGTTCCAATCCCCAGTACTGCAAAAAAGAAAAAAGAAACACTCAAATTTCAACTTTCAGAGCTGGGGATATAGCTCAGTGGAATCAGCGCCTGCCTAGCAAGCACAGGGGCCTGAGTTCGATCCCCAGTACCGCCAAAAAGCAAAAAACAAAAAACAAACAAACAAACAAACAAAAAAAACAGTACTAGTTCCGAGGATAAAGCTCAGCATCACAGCGCCTGACTGACAAGCGTGAGGTAGTCAGTTCAATTCGTGGTACCAAGAAACAAATAAACAAATGAAAAACAGGGTACTACATATGGGGTTATTCAAAGAAAACATGTTTTACACAATTCTGGTGATGCAGAATACCGGGATGGAGCTGCTGCTAGATAAAGTGTGTGCTGGAGGATTACCACCTAATTTTCAGACAGGCAGCTTCTCATGTGGTAGAAGAAGAGCAAGCCAACACTCCAGCCTCTTCTGATAGGTGCATGAATCCTAGCTCTATCCCAAAGTCTCCACTTCCAAAGACCATCATATTGGACTAGTGTTTCCACATACAAATTTGGGGGACACAAACACTGAGTTTATTGTACTCACCTCGTGGTGATCCCAAATTTCTGCCCTTCTCATCATCAGAGCCTCCAAAGGCTTATACCTCATTCCCACATAAGCTCCAAAGTCTAAAATCCAAAGATTTATCTAAATATCATCTCAGTCAGATAGGGATGAGACTCAACATACAAATTATCCTGAGACATATTTCTTTGTCTAGCTGCGCACCTGTGAACCCATATGTGTTTCCAAATTCAGTGGTAGAATATGCACAGGATAGACATGCGTATCCCAAAATGGAGAAGTAAGGAATTTATGTGGACAGACTCTATCAGTTAGGCTGGAGAATCATCCTTCTTGGCCTCAGGATTGGCCACTTTGCATCCCTGTGATGGTGATGCCACTATCGTGGTCCACTGGTGATGGAGACCACTACAAAGCAGCCTTGAGCAGGATTTAAATTAATCAATTGGCTTTTAACGTTCACTTGTGAATCTGTCCAAGGCCTAGGTTCCTTGTCTGGAAATGGACTGCGGACACGTAGTAAGTGAAACTTTGTGAGTCACTAAACCCTACTAAAACCTCTAATAGTGGGTGAAGCTGGAAGGAGTCACAGGATAAGACAAGATCTGATCTCAACTAGATGAAGACTATAGCCTCAGACATCTCATTCCTGGATGGATTAATTGAATCCTTATTAGGGATTAATTTAATACCTTACTTGAAGAAGTCCTTGAGGAATTCCACCCTTCGTGAGCACTCCCCTCCCTTCTTCTGACAACCAAATAAATATGGGCCACCCAGAGGTCTTGGTCTTAGTCCTGAGAGAATCTCAATTTCTGCGAGAGGGCTTTGATCTGCCTGGAGCCCTGAAATCACTCCATTTGCCTCTTTTTATTTAGCCTGATCCACCTGCAATAACTAAGGGATATTACTAACCCAATACACTGGAGCAGTGGTCTCACCTCAATCTCCCTGCCCATAGTGTTTTTGCGGGCAAAAGTCAGCCCTGTAACTGTGGACAGCCTTGTACCACACTTTGGAGAAGATCACGTAGTGAACTGAAGAAAAGATAATTACCTACTCCTGTTTCCAGAATTGGAAGAAGCCTGGTTGATTTCAAAAATCATCTTCTAGGTCATTTTTACTTTTACAGTAGAAAATATTTAGACCTTTATGGTTCTATTCTGTAAAATCCAAGAAGCCCAGCAAACTCCCTTCACTGCTTATCTCCTTTTTCTTCAGTTCGAACCATCACTTACTGTGTTAGGACAGTGAGATTGTTTTCTCTCTCATTCAGAAAGCCCAGTTATTTAAATCAAGATTGGAGAATTTTTTTCCGTGTTTCTCTGAGATCATAAAGGGAAACTCAGAATGATTCATCAGTTGGTCTCTCTGTCTCCTTAGAAAATCACTTATTTTCTTCTTAAGAATTTACAACCTTTAATGGCAATAATCACAGGCTCAGTCAACATCACCATCAGATATTACTCTACAGATAAAGAGAGCAGTTTAAGTAATTAGTGACTTTTCTAAGTTCCCACAACTGAAAATTTTGTTGGAATATAGCATCTGCAAGAACTAAATCCATGGTCCTTGTACTAATCACACTGACTGTGAGCACAGAGTTAGCCCAGTATTTATTTGTTTGAGGTCTCAGCCTCTGGTAAATTGAAAAGAGAAATGCGAATGTTAGCACATACTGGAATGGCTTTTTCACAGTGAACTGAGAGAAGTTCAACCTCAAAGGAAATGCAAAAAAAAAAAAAAAAAAAAAAAAAAAAAAAAAAAAAAAAAAAAAAAAAAAAAAAAAAAAACAACTGCAAGTAAAAAGAAATGTATCATATTCACATAAATTATTTCTTCTGATAAATAAAACTCAAGTTGAAACAAACCTGATGTCACATCTCAAATTACATGTTTAGTTTTGAACAATTCTTTGTAATCATATATTTTTGAAGTCTCCAATGATTACTTAAAATATTTTCAAAGCACTGGTTGAAGGGGAATATATATTGAATCAGAAAATCTTCCTGGAGGAAAATAAAGTGTATTTTTATACAAATATATTATCTGGAGAAAATTCTTAGTGTAATATATTATTTCCCAGTTATTTAAATGGAGGCTTTAAAAATCTGTATTGGAGTTCCATTAACCTTCCAATTAATATAGTAATTAACTCATTACCTTAATGGTACTATAATTATCTATTAGCTATGATTGCATTTTAATTCTTCCAAAGTCAAAGTATAATGGTTTTATGTATGTTCCCTAGAAGTAATTTTCTTACTATGGCCTTTTCCTCCTCCAGGTTATAAGTACAACACAAAGAGTTTTGATGACTAATTAGCTAATACCATACCTAGGATAATTTCTTAGAACTATGCTCCCTCTAATAATAAAGGGTAAGAGAATATGAAGGAAACAACCTCAGAGGGGTTTTCTGTTCAACTGTGTCTCTCTCCTGACCTAGGATGGAACTCCATACTTTTTCCCTCCTGAGGTCTCAGGTTCCTGGATAATACTGCCATGCAATTGCAGTTTAATCAGTAATGTCATGAATTAAATGCGATAGGTTAATAAGTTCCTCTAAGCTTTCTGGAAACATCTCTAACCTACTTTTCTGATGTCCTAAGCATGCTTATTGCACTCGAATCAGAATTCAACAACAGGTTTTTGATAACAAAACAAACACACCCTCAATGTTAGTTCAAGACATCTTTATATGGGTAGAATGTCCACATAGTCTTTCAGGGAAAAGCCTAGTTATTATGAGCACCACCGTACTGTCAAGAAACAGCAGGGGGCTAGGGGATGCTGCTCCATGGGAAAGCATAGGCTTAGCATGTGCAAGACCCTGGCTGCAATCCCCAGAATAAAACAGAAAGAAAGGATAAAAAGAAGGAAGGAAGGAAGGAAGGAAGGAAGGAAGGAAGGAAGGAAGGAAGGAAGGAAAAAAGAGATGGAGGGAGGAAGTAAAGGAGAGAGGAGGGAGAAAATGATGCAGGTATTCTGAGCAATTACTTTTTTACTAAATTTGAACAATTTGGATCAGCTCTTTTCTCACAGTAATGCTACAACTTAGGTACAATTATATATTTTAGTACTACAAATGAGGCTTGCAAAGGGAAACGTGGTTTAGAGCTACTTGGTGGTAGACAATTAGGCAAATATTCAGGTTTTAGTTTTCTATCTATGTATCAAAAGCTAGGTACTATCAAGTTCACAATGAGAATTCTGACCCATGTAAATTCAAATCTACATTTAAAGTCTTTTTTTAAATGGACCTTCCTTTCTTGTTTCCAACAAATGCATATAAACACTTACATGTGCAAATGCACACACACACACACATGCACACAAAATACCATGCAGTATTTTAAAGATCAGTAACCACAGAGGGCAATTTCTCTCTGTAGTTAAGATAGTGATAATGACCAGAGAATAACTCTCTGTAGTTAAGATAGTGATAATGACCAGAGAATAACAGATTTCTTATTTGATAGCTGAGTCACAAACAGACAGTTGGTCCAGGGGCATGAAGTTTAAAAGGAACTTCATTTTACAATAAATTTGAAGACAAATTCCTATAAAATTAGACCCTCATTACTAAATTTGCAAATTCCTTGATTTTATCCTGATTTGTATCATGGTTGTAAAACTAGGAGAAGTCTTAGATAATCTGGTTGACCGTGTACCTGTGCACAATCATCTTTATATTTGGCCACAACAACAGGCTACATTGTTGAAAACTTAAGAAGATATATGTGAGGTTAAAATGATTACTGGAAGTTATCAATATAGCTTTTTTAAAAAATAAAACCAATCCAGAATACTTTCATTCATCTGAACTTCCCCTTCTTGTAGACATAACTTGATTCCACATTTATGTCTTTGTGAAGAATACTGCATGTAAATATGATTACTGTGCCCTTTGCCTGTATCTTCTCCCCAATTAGGTCTGGTATACCTCGCTCTTCCTTCTAATGAGTAGGAACTAAGACACCTATATAGTACAACATTATCTTGGACCATTTTGAGCAGCAAATGCGAATAGACTAATGGGCATGTGCAATGGTTTTGTCCAGAGATGCAATGGTGCCTTTCTTACTGAAATCAGTGCCCCAAACCCCAAGCATTGGTAGTTCTGATGATATCTATTGGTCCCACTTGCAGTTGTACCTTGAAATTGCAGTGGAGATATGACTTCCAGGTACAAACTGCAAATGCTAAAAAATAATAGCTGGAAGTAATCAGAACAGAAATGATAAACAGCTTAGCTGAAAAGAATAGCTTGGATACATAAAAAGTATAGTTCTGATATATTTAAATGTACTTAACTCTAAAACTCATGCCATGCCCACTGGAGACTTCAGCAAAGGTATCAAACACTTCTGTGGCTCAAGTTTCTCAGTTCTACATTGCCAAATGCATAGAGCACTGTTAAGCCACTCTGCTGTTTGCTTTATATACTAATTTTCTTAAGGTAGTAACTGATATTTGAAATAACAGAATGCTATTTCATAGCTTTAGGATAAACTAGAGGAAGGCTAGAATCTCCCCAGCTAGAGGGAGCCATGTGATACCAATTTGTGAACATAATTGAATTGGTGTTATTTATCCCAATTTAGATAAGCTAAGACCCACTTTTATACACACTGGTCTGCTTTTACTAAAATAGGCTTTAATCCTTTGATCTTTTCCTAAATGGCACATCTTCAATGCATTTCTTTTCTGCTTAATCAGGTCTGTACCCTGTGTTGTCTTCTGTGAGTGGATATTTCTGGTGACTCAAACAAGATATCTCAGTGTCAGTTAAACACAATTATGGTCTAATAGCACTTAAGTGTAGATGCTTTAATGCAGTGAAACTGTTTCTCCAGTGCATTAACTGTCAGGGAGATGCCATTAGGTTAATGAAGTGATTCCACATTATCACCTGTGCTCTGACAAAATGGGCCTACAGGAAACAGTGGACAGGTGGGACCACAGCCTAGAATGCCACTGACGACTTTGTCGGAATGAATGTCTTCTTTGGAATCTAGTTTCCCCTTACACGGCAGACCATAACGCTGTGGCACAACAGTTGGTTGGTATAGATAAGTTTTTACTGGGAATAATAGTATTAGAGAATATTTTGGAGGCTTATCTTAGGAAAATATAAATTATCTTTAGAAAAGCCTTATTGGTAGATAGGGCTTTTTGACCATTTGTTAGAGGGCCACTTGGGAGAAAAATGTAAGACATCAAGAAGTAGTTAAGTCAACAAAAAACAAATTTCTGCAACCTTGAATAAAAACATAGGCCAGTTCTTTTATAAAAGTCAGTATTTGTAATTGACCTCTGGATATTTTGATGAACTAATAGTGATTTCCTTCAGAGCACACTTTATACATGCAAAGTATAAATGTGTTTGAGAAATATTACATGTATATCATAAAAGCTGTCATCTGTCATGTGAAATTATCTCTTAAGGAGAGAAAAAAGTGCTCAAATGCAGTGATTCCTCTATGAGCTCTCCTTCCATATGAAGCAGTATGAGATAAAAAATAAAATGCATACTTTTTATCAGGTTGACTTCTGTGCATGCATGCACGTGCAGAAGTATGTGTGTGTGTAAAGAAAAGTTGAAGAATATACTGAGTCTAAACCTAAGATCAAAATGAAACATTTCTTCTCTATAACTTTTGTCAACCTTTCTTCCAACTTAAGGCAATCCAACAATTTTTCTTCTACTGTGCATCATCCAGATCTGCTGTCTAAAATTTAAATGTTATTTTCTTAGCTTCTATGAATGTTAACTGAAGGTATCTGTGAGCACTCACAGAGGGTTGACTAGATTTTAAGAAAATCTTTGCTCCAACTATGCCTTCTTTCAGAGGCAGTAGAACTGCTCAATCTGAGTATCAAACCATTGTTCACCTCACCTCTGTAGAGCTCCCAGCCTCTGTTCAAACTGGGTTTCCTTAGCTTGGAGTACATTGAAGCACAGTGATTTTGTCCTGATCCTGCTTCTGCTCATTTCCTTACACAGTGCTAACTGCACAAACACTCCTGTGTGATTCTCCTGAATTCTAATGTCCAGTTTGTAGGACATTTTCAGGGGAACCCAACCTGCCATGCCTCTGTACTCTCACTGAACTGTTATGTACACTTGTACGTGTCTCTAATTAATCAGATAAGGTCTGCTTACATATGTCAACATTTTCAGGGACTCAAACAAGATTAAAAACAACTGTGAGACAGCAGGTAAGTATATGCTCTG
Organism: Dinomys branickii; assembly: GCA_004027595.1. NCBI lineage: Eukaryota > Metazoa > Chordata > Mammalia > Rodentia > Dinomyidae > Dinomys > Dinomys branickii. The sequence goes on along the minus strand of PVLD010002353.1, from coordinate 115,085 downwards.
CATTAAAGGAAACTCCTTGTCCTGTGAATTCCACTGCATTTTTATAATGATTTTCTTTTTCCTCTGTGCTAGCTTGTATAATTTTCTTGAAGGTGCTATGAAGTGTGCATTATTTTCCTTATAAGCCAAATGAAGCATAGGGAGGTTATGCGCTTCTACACTGGCAGAATTAAAACCGAAAGAAATACTAGTTTGTGCACAAAGGATGAAAAGTCACCCCATAATAGTTGGCCTTGTGTATATCCATTTTTCACAGTAGGAAAAACACTACCATTCTATATCTTTTTATACCTAACTGCTCAGCTGAGTACATTCTTAGCGAGATTTGAGGACTCGAAAAAGTCATTAGCCTTGTTGAATTCAAAATTGTGTCATTAAATAAGGAAACTAAATTTCAGGGAGACTGAATGACTTCTTCAAGAACCCATACTTGGTAGTTGATGTGGCAGTTGTTCAAACTGTGGTGTATTTAATACAGAGATTGAAAAAAAGGGAAAAAAGAGAGAAAATAAAGAAATGAAAGAAGGGAGAAATGATATACTTACTTGTGTAATATACATATCTAAAAAGACATCAACGCATTCCCTGAAGTGGAGAAAAGAGAATCTTAACTGTAGCTGATTACACACTTCACAGAATCATCGTTAGACCTTTTTTTTTTTTTTCTTACATCTCTCCACTGATGATGTCCACTCTTGTGGAGAAATGTGTCTTCCCAGATCTTAAGTACGAATGTTGTGATCACCACTGATTGATGGAAGACACCAGAATCTAATTTGCAGGAGAATTCTTCCTTCCTCATTAAGCACACATCACCATTAAATGCTCACTGTCAAGAATTCTCATCAGCTTTCAGAGCTTTTCTCCATTGTCTGTGAGATACTCACAATGTTGGATAAGATTACCAATAAAGGTATATTCATTTCTACAGTGTTAGTTGTGGCCAAAAGTAGACATGTACTTTCCCCGGTAATTAAAACAATGACCCAGGAGATAAACTCTTGTTAATGTGGAAGTCACTTCTACTAGATTTGGTAATGGTAAAGTCACTTCTACTAGATTTGTCCCAATGAAGCACAGCCTCCATTGTCCCACTGGAACAAGGGAAACCTGATCAAAAATTATATTTCAAATGTGAAGTATATTTCTAGTGCAGCCTTGAAAATGATGATAAAATTTGGTTATTCATGAAAGAAGCTTAGTTTATAAATATTGCTGTTTTCTCTGTAGAATTTCTTACCTGTATATTCTTATTCTGTACCCAGCCTTTAAAGCATGCCCATGTGCTCAACATAATTATTGAAACAAAAATTATATGTATTTCTATCTTAGTTATTTTTCTCTCATTGCTGAGACAAAATACCCAACTCTCAAAATTAAGGAAGGAAAGGTTTATTTAGTTTACAGTTTGTAAAGTTTCAGTCCATACTGGGCTGGTTCCAAGGCAGAGTGGCACAAGGCAGAGGGCAAGCATCCATGGCAGTAGAACACAGCAAATCAACAACAGCAAAAGGGAGGAATGGCAGCAAGCAGCCTCTTTCACTCCCTTATATGGTAAGCAGGCTACTCCCACCTGGGGTATGTAGCACTCACATAATCTCCATACCCTCCTCTTCCTCAGGCTCAGGATGTAAACAGAGTAAGCACCCTGGCTCCCTGCCGAGTCACTCAGCCAAAGCTCTAGACTCCGCAAGTGGACACAGCATATCAACCATCACAGTTTGTGTTCTTTTTGTCATCCCACTTTCCTTACTTCACACCATTCCAGTTCTTGTCAAAGACCCTAGACCAATCTTCCCATCGTCATTCTCAACTAAACTTTGCGGTCATAATCTCCTGAGAAAATAGAAAAAAATAGAAATCCTGTATGGCTGCCTTTGTTGACCTCTCCTCTGTTTCTTTGAATAGCAGATCTTTATTAAAAGTTTTATTGAAAGCTCAAGCATCCATCAGAGTCTGAATCAACCATTTCTTTAAGAACCCCACATTCTCTTTCTCAGAGGATGGTGTTGGAAATAAAGCTCTAGGCACAGGCTGTGTTTATAGATACTGGCTTATAGTTTATTCTAGGTCCTTACAACTGAAAGAGAACGATATCTGTGTGCATACTAATGCATATAGAAAAGGATCAAAAGTAATTTATATGTATCTGTTATGGTTTAGATCTGGAATGTCCTACAGATTCTCACGCCTGTGGAAGGTAATTGGACCATGGGGGTGCTGTACTTGCGGGTGATTCATCCATGGGTGAGTTCAACTGAATGTGCTGTTGGGAGGTGCGGCCTGGTGGGAAGAGGCAGTCACTAGGGGTGATCTGGGGTGTACTTCTCCCTCTGCAGTCACGTCTTCTCTCTCCTTCCTGACCACCATGACCAGGGGAGCTTTTGTCATAGGCAGGCTCTTCCACCATGACCTGCTTGCCTTGGATTCAGCCATCTGTGGAGTGAGAGGGCTCTAAAATTAGGAACTAAGATGAACCATTCTTCCTTTGTCTTTTCAGTGGCAGGTATTACAGCTCAGCAGCTAGTGACTAAAATCATATCTGTTTTCTTATTCAGCTAAGACTGGGTCCAGAGAATGTTCCCAACTTTAACGAGTATCACATGGATCACTGCAGTCTCTTTCCCTTGCTGATCCTTGAACTCCCACCGTAGCAGGGAGGAAATGGCCATTTATTTAATTTTTTAAATTTCAATATATAAGTATGCAGCATCAGAATTGCTACACTATATCCCTGTGGGAAATAATTTCCTGAACTAGGGTATAGCACCTAAGTAAAGTTTACTTTACCTTTGGTTTTAAGTATTCCATTTATTTCCTAAGTTACTTGGGTTAACACCTTTTATTCCCAAAACAGTTAATGAGGTTGTTTTACAGATTTGAAATATATTTAGGAGGTTTTGTCACATTCTGCATTCTTTCTTCAAACCTTTAAATATAATTTACATGATGGTTCATTCTTTTCGCAATAAAGTTCAGTGGTCTTGCCAGAATCCTGTTGTATATATCCACGGATTGTGTGGAAGAAAGAGTAAATTCACTATCCCAGACCAGTGCACAGTGTTTCATTTTTTGTATTCCTGTCATCCCTTCTAGTTAAACTCTTACAGCCACTCATCTTTTATCTCTTTGTCTGGTTCTGTCTTTTCCAGAATACCATATATTGGGAATTATACCACCTTTTCATAGTGCCTTTTTTTGCACAGCAAATGGATTTTAAAATCATCTATGACTTTTTATGACTTGATGGCTTATGGTTTTATTGCTGGATAATATTCCTTTGTATGAATATCCTACCATAAGGTTATCCCTTTACTTATTAAAATATCTTAATTGCTTCCAAGTTTCTGTAATAATGAATAAAGGTGCTATAGACATTGTGTGCAGAGGTTTATGGGGCATGTGTTTCTACACTGATTGCATAAAACCAACTTTGACTTCTAGCTGTGCCATAAAACACTTACTTTTTTAAGAAACTGACAACTCTCTTCCAAAATGACTTTATGCAGGAGCAATCAATGATGATTCCTATTGTTCCACATCTGCTAAAATAATTGATATAATTATTTTTTTTAAAAAGCCTTGGAATTCCAACTGTTGTATTTCACATTGTATTATTGTACAAATACCTAATAAGGAATCATCTTGAGTATAGTTTCACCTGCTTTTTGTCATTTGTGTATTATCATCCCTGTAGTTTCTACACTGAGATTTTGCCCATTTGTAAAATGAGTTATTTTCTCATTGATGAATTTTCAGAGTCCTAATTGGGAGATGCATATTCTGCGTGCTGTGTGTTTCACTGCATTAACAGTGTCTTTTATAGCACAGATTTAAATTTTTATGTAGTTTAGCTTTTTAATATTTTGTGGATTTTGCTTTTGGTATTGCACCCAAAAACTGACTGGGTTTTCTATTTCCTCTAAATATCATAGTTCTCTTTTACTTTAGGGTTCTGTATCGTTGATATTATATGGAGGTTTTGAATGGTTTGGGTATGCGTCTGCATGCTCATTCTTGCATTTGGACATGCAGTTATTCTGACAGAACTTGTTAGATAGATTTTAGTCTCTCGGTTGAATCACCTTTGCTCCTCTGTCGACCATCAGTGGACCACACATGAATGATTCGCTTTCCCAGCTCCTGTTCTCTTCCATGGGTGGATGTATCTGTCTTTGCCAGTATCATATCTTTATTAATATAATTTTATGGGTACATATTGAAATTGGGTATGTGAGTTCTTCTGTTTTACTTATTTGTGTTATGTGCTCATTTAGATCTGATACCTTTCCATGTAAATCATCTTAGTCACTTTCTTCGTGACTGGGACAAAATATCCAACACCCACAGATCAAGGGAGGAAAAGTTTATTTTGGCTTACAGTTTATAGAGGTTTATATGCATAGCCAGCTGGTTCCAAGGAAGGACCACGTGGCATAGGAGGAGGAGGAGACTATGCTCGTGGCGTGGAGGGGAGGGCAGAGAGTGAAAGGAGGGGTCGTGCGGGCAGAGAGACTCTTCCAGGGATGCTGATGACCACAGCGACTGCCACTTCTGACACGGTGTCATTTGTGTATCATCATTGATGTGGCGTCTATACTGATATTTTGCTCATTTATAAAATGAATTATTTGTATCATCACTGATCTGTACAGCTCTTAATAGCAAATCAGTTTACCACCCCCACGATCCTGTCACCTTCTAGCGGTCCTGCGTATGACCACATGAGGCACTTGGGGACATTTATATGTAAACCGTAACACTAACCTTAGAATCTGTGTGCCACCATCTGAAATTTGGCTTTCTAGGGTTCTGATCAGGTTAGTATCGAGTCTACAGATGGAATTTGAAAGAACTGATATTTGAGGACTATCTTAGTCATTTAGCAATTAAGCACAAATATATCTCCTATTTAGATATACTTTTGATTTATTTTCCATAGTTCTAGTGTTTAAATATTTATATCATTCATAACTTGTTAGATTTATACCTAATATTTCAATTTTGACAGGCAATTTGAATAGCATTACTATTTAGATTTCAAATTTTAAAATTCTAATTATTAAATTTGTTATGAACACAATTTATTTGCGGGTTGACCTCATATTTTGTGATATTGGTACCTACATTCACTACTTTGAGAATTTCTTTGTTGTCTTGGTGGATGTTTTTGTGGGTTTTGTTGAATAGGCTATCATGTCATTTGCTAAAGAGATGGTTTTAAAGAGATGGTTTTTATTTCTTCTCTTTCAATATTTCTTCTCTGTCATACTTTTTATTTCTTTTAATGTTTTCATTAATACTTTCCTGGCTCCTTTCTACTCTTAGTTAGAAAATATCTAATTTATCACTATAGACTGTGATGAGAAATAAAGATATGTTGACTTTTAGGTATTCTTTATCATATTGAAGAAATGACCTGCTCCTGGTTTGCTGAGAGTTTTTATTGTGAAAAAGTATTGTTTTTGTCCAATGTGTTTTCTCCAACAATTAGTATGATTTTCCCCCCTTTTGGCTATTAATGTGGTAGATTGTTGATTATGAAATTTTGAACTAATTTTACATACACAAAATAATTCCTGTTTAGTTTTTGTATATAATTATCCATCTTTTATAATAAATATTTGGATTTAATTTCTCAATATTTGGCTGGGGATGTGGCTCGGTGGTAGAGTTCTTGCCTTGTATGCACAAGGTCCTGAGTTCGATCCCCAGCACCACATACATTAAAGAAATAAAACCAATAATAATAATAAATAAATAAGTTTAAAAAATGATAATAATTTCTCAATATTGAGTCATTCGATTGCTATGTTCACGACAAATAGTTGATTTTTAATTTTTTCTTATAATGCCTTAATTTGATTTTGATATTAGAGTAATCCTGGCCTCATAGGAAGCGTTCTGCCCCAGTTCCTCTGCTTCTACTCATTGGAAGAAGTCATAGAGAATTGACTCAATTATTCCTTAAAGTTTTGATGATATTCATTGGTATTATTTCAATAATTTGTGTTTGAGATTTCATTTTGTGCAGATCACTGAGTGCTGATGGGTTGTGGGATTTTAAATATGAGAGAATTAAGAATAAAGATTGAAGTCCATAACACATTTCATAAATTCTCATAGATAAAAAGAAATTAAGGAAAGTTACATTGGAACATCTCCTCCAAACAAGGAATCATATCAGGTTTACAGGGAAAAAAGGAGCAATAGACCATGGAGTGATGGAAGGAAGAAAAGGAAGCCAAAGGCAGATGTCGAGCATGGCTGACTGGTGGTTCAGCACTTCCCACAAGATGACATGGTAAGTTAAGTGCAGGAAAAGTTAGATGAAAATCGTTGCTCAAATCCTTTCTTTGCCAGTGTTAGCCAATTCCAAGGTTTTTCTTTTTCATTTTTGTGTATTTGTACACACAAATACATGTGTGCATACTCACACCTGTATATAACACTGAATATGCATCATATATAAATTCCTTGTTTGATATTGAGAAATTATATTCTCTCTTTTAAAGACACTTATCAAGTTTTAAAAAGATCCATACAGCCTCCTAGAACATGTTTTACATGTTCATTGCCAATAGTGACCTTATAATACTGTTCATTCAGAAAATGTAGGCACAGCAAAACAATATTTCCAGGCAGCTGGGTAGGTCCTCTGAAAGAATCCCTGCAAGGATTTATGAAAAGTCAATTTTACACTCATTCAGTAGCTAAATAATAGTGTAGGCTACCTGTAATATTTTATACATATGGTTTGTTAGACAAGTTTTAATATCTAACAATATTGCTCATCAAACCCACAGCCTAAACCTTTCTATGTGGCCTATTTTTAATGCTACTTTTGAAATGATCTATAGCTCTATCCATTTTAAAATTTACTTTTATTAAAATGAATATCAGTTAATCATATTCCTCTGTGTAATAATTCTTAACTATATCTTCAATATGCTTTAACTCTGAGTCCTAAATAACTCAAAAAGAGAATTTCTAAATGAACAGTAGTGAATTCAATCATTTTAAGAGTTTTATAGCGAGATAATATTTTGTACTATTTGTCTTCACTAGCTAGTAGTTAGTATATGTTTTTCATGTGTGAATAGATTTGCTATGTGATAAGCAGTTTAACTGTACAAAACATTTGATTGAGTGCTTATTATTAAAATTACAGAAGAATGGCAAGCAGCACTGGCAAATAGGAAATACTGCTGATGGAAATGTAAATTATTATTACAGCCATTGTAGAAGACATTCTGAATGTCTTGAATTGAATACAATCAGACCTACCATATGAGCCTGCAGTCTCACTTCTGAGTACATGTCCAAAGGATATAATTATTTCTGAGATCTGCAACTTTATTCTCAATATCTGAGGTATGGACACAATTTCAGATCCATACATTCATGAATGGATAAAGCAAATTCGTTCATAAACATGTACACACACGTATTATACACATATGTTATGTGAAATGTCAGGCACAGAAATTGGAACATGCATGATTATACACTGGCTTCAGGAACTGGAGAATAAAGAGCAGAGAATGGCATGGTATGAAAAAGCAGGCACAAATTTTCAGTTAAACAAGAAGAATGAATTCTAAAAAATAAATTTAAATTTAGGAAAAAGTATGCAAACAAACCACATTGAAATCAATACATGAATAAAAGAAATGTAATTCAAAGAGCTATGAGATCATAGACAATGAACTGCATATATCTTAAAAGATTGTGGCTTTATGATTTTTCTGAAGACATACATTTGATATATTTGAAGCACATTTTTTAGTCCAGCATCAAAGTCACTTGATATGTGCTGGGCACTCTCAAAACATTGCCAGGAAAAGGCCAGGCTTATCATGTTACCAGCAAAGGGTTTAATAATGTGATATAAGAGAATGGAAGAAAAACCATTTACCCTCTGAGATTCAGTGAGTAGGCCTATGAATTAGAATCATAAATGAAAGATGCACAGGTAAAAATATATAAATTTATTTCATATTAATATCTTTTCTTTCACAAAAAAAGCTTCCTAAGAAATGAAGATGCAGGAATGTGGTTTAATTGACAGCTATGTGGGGGTTGATATAGCATTATAACAAAAGAGAATAAATTGTGCAGAAATGAAAACACAAAGCAAAAGCAAAGGTGTTTGGACATCAACAGATGATAAAGTGTCAGGGGGTGAATATATGGAGCAAACTAATGAAAGATAGAGTTGCTGTACTTGGTAAGATTCTGTGTACATGGCTTGTTTCATTTCTGCTGATAAAGGTTGTTTTCCTTTTTTCGGAAAGAAGTCTTCCTGGGGAGGGAGGAATAGATAGAAACCCTCCTAGGAGAAACTGGTGGCCTGCTCTTAGGCAGATACACACATGACAGGGAGAATTCCTGTGTCTGACTTTTCTGTTTTCAATTGCCTTCAGCTCAAAATAATCTTTGTAACAAGAGATCATCTTTTGGTGTTGCATATTCTGACCCTCTTCATGGTATATAACTGATATGTCCACGCTGTATCAGAGTCTTCTTCCCATTTTATCAGTCCTTAATTTCTCTTCAAAATTGTTTCAGAATTTAATCTCACTTATCAGATATCTAAGGGCAGCTGGTTTTACCTGTTTTGTGAATCCCCGTCCCTTTCCCTGACAACAATGCAACTATAGATGGTCAGGTATTGATTTAAACCTGCCGCATAGATTTCCCTTCATCCCTGTCCTATCACTTCTTTGCTTGTCTCCTGTCATGAAGAGTAAAAAGTTATTAAAAATATAAACAAAGCAAAGATTTTGTTTCTTCATATATTCCAAAAGTTTAGGAAATTAACATTAAAGAATATTCAATCTTTCCCTACACATATATCAAAATACAATTAGTAATATTAAATCATCAATTATAAGGTAACATATTTGAAAGGTCACATTTAATGGGATTCTTGCAAATGATTTGAAATAAATAGAAATAACAAATGAGTTCAGGCACCACTTTTGCACCAAATTTTATCAGGGAAAGAAAGTTAGTTTTTTTTTTTTTTTTTTTGTAGTACTGGTGATCAAACTTAGGACATCGTACTGGCTAGACAGGCACTTATTCCACTGAGCTATATCCCCAGCCCTAAATTTTATCATCTTTATCTACTAAAAGGGTAAGTAAACTGAGAACCATAGGAGCTATATTTATTTTAGTAATATACATATCTGTGTATTACAAGCATGTCAAATTCTCCTTTGAGCACTAAATTATTTGCATAAATTTCAGATTATTGTCAAAGAAAAGATATCAAGAATTATAAGCATCTGAAAAACATGAATAGAGATTTTTTCTCCGTTTCATCTCCTGAATGGAAGTGATATAAAATTCAAACTTATTAAGCAAAGTTACCTACCAGTGCAGTGAGCAATGTCGATTTAGAAATCTGAACATGATTAATTTATAGATTGAAATGTTCTTACAAACTGATTACTTCTCCAATGTTCTTTTTCTCAATGGCCATTCATCGTTATTTGACCATTATGTCCATAGAATATGCAGAATTTAAATACGAGTATCACATATAAAATGCCAAGTTCAGTTGTTCTAGTAAGACCAACTTTTGCCTGTAGAAGACAGCAGTATTTGATGCTGCTCCAAGATCAAGAATGGCTGCTTGGAGTTGTCAGTCATTGGTGTTTCTATATCAACAACGGTTGTAGGACCTTTTATTTTTTTAAAGCATATCATGTCAGTTTTATCCTTTGCAGTTTCTCCTGAGTCACCCAATATTTAGATTCATAGCATAAATTCAATTTCTTTTGTCATCCACAGGACTTTACATGAGTGTATTAAGAATTTGATTTAGCAAAACAGTTCAGGAAATTTGTCAGTTGGGAGCACAGCCTGACTTGGGCCATGTTGCTTTAAAAATAATACAGTAGACAGAAGTTCCAACTGTTTCCATTCACCAGTGCAATGAACTTTCCCTTCTTTTGCTTTTTCTAAGTAGTGTATACATTTCTGGCTAAGCGGGCCTACTTGTTAAGTACAGGAATAAAACAATAGTGCATTTGATCGAAACTATGTTATACACACATATAGATACCATAGGCACTTCATGGATACAGTGAGGAGGATATATTAATCTTTTATTACTTAGAGATTTTACTTTACCTTAATTTAATGACTTAAATGCACACATATCCACACACACATTTTTTTCCAAGTATGAACCAGTGCCAACACTGAACTTTGGCACATTGCTGAATAAAATGTTAGAAAAAAAGAAAAACATTGCACATCGTACGTAAAGTCTCCAATGTCACTATACCACATTATTCTTTCTGTGACTCTGGATTGCCAAGCACCATGGGACCTTGATTTAGTAGAAGTGGAAATTAAAACAAAGCACAAATTTACAAGAAAAACCTTTAATTGGGAAGTGAGAGGGAAGATAGGGAGGGAACATAGCCTAAGCAGCTGGAGGGGACACACTCTGACACTGGGGCTCAGACTCACCCAGCTGGAGAGGCAGGAGGCCAGCACTCAAGGATGACCTGATGGGGTGCAGTCTGGTCATGATCAGTTGGTCATGATCTCTGTTTTGATCAAATGCACTATTGTCACAGTTCTGGAATGCTGAGTGATTCCTTTTCCAGGAAAGAATTGCTTCTGTCTGTGGTAATCTCAGTCATATGGCTTCTCAGAATCTAGGGGGTCACAGGTATAGATCAATGGCTTCAAGGTTTTTGAGTCTAGCAGAATATCACTATAAGGTTATTATTTTGGTATCCTCAGTCTTGAAGGGGATGAGGTCACATACTCTTGCAATGCAGAGCTGAGAAGAGAGTTGACAAAGATTTGCCGTAAAAATGTACGTAAAATAAAAGTCAAACTTCGTTCTGCTTTTAGTTACGAATTGGAAATACACAGGCAGGAGGTCAAGTGGAAAGTCATGATTAACAGTCAAAATAGCTTGTAAGTCCCTGACTGTGCCCAGAGAAAACCAAAACCATGCTTTTAGTGAGTAGCAGGTAAAGGCCCAGGATTGTGCCTGTTTCCCAACTGTATGGTGATCCCTGCGTCATGACTGTATCAAATGGGTATTTAATATAAAGAGTGGTATGACTTAATTCCCACTCATATTTATTATTCACTTTTGCAATCTGAACGTATCTCCTGTTGTAATATATATTTCCAGTTGTTCACATTTCCTGAGTCCCTCTTGTGGTAGTTCGGTGGGTGGGTTAAGGCTACATAGGCACATGGCTTTTTTTTTTTTTACCTGTTCTGTAAACTGGAGTTTTTTTGTGAGCTGGCCTCTCAGTGTAGCCAAATAGTGCACAAATTCATTTTTGTATTTCCATGAGCTTTGCTCGTAATCTTGACAACAGTCAGGCAAACGCAACCAGACAATGCGGGCTCAGATTAAAGGCGTTGGTGGAGCTCCTCATCCACGCACCAGGTTTTTGCCTAGTCAGGGAAATTACAATTTCTCTTCAGCCCCCATCAATTTAAATCGATTCAGAGTGTTGTAACAAAAGACAAACTAATAAGAGATAAACAGCAAGTTTCTTAACATGTACACTAGACATCAGCAAAGAGAGGAAAACCTCCTCCTTGCTGGCCTAGGAGTCTGCCTCAAACTTTAAATTATACATAAATGGTAAGATGAAGGAAAGCAGCCCTAGGCTTGGGAGGTGGGAAAACTGTGGGAATTTACTACATTTATGGGCACAAATTCTGTTCACATTCTGAGGTAGGAGATTAGTGCTGGGGCAAAACTCGTCAAAAATAGTGGATATAATCAAAGTTATGAAACCTAGGTCACATGCAAAGAATACAGAATCTAGGATGACCCTGCAATTCTAGTGCACTATATGGAGAATCTACCAGAAAAATACTGTGCTCACTTCTTCATTTACATTTAGTAGGAAACTAACTGAGTATTCGATAGGATAGTTTAAATCTGTTGCCAGGCCAACCATGATTTTCATAGGACAACCACCCCAAATTCCATCTTGCATGAGAATTGCCAATCTAGGATTTCCAGATACAAAATATTGCCTTCTTATTCCTCATAGCTAGTGTGAGTCTGCTCACTGGCCTGCTCTGAGGAGTGTATTATTTTTCCTCTTTCTATAAATGTACTTCCTGCTACATTTTCTCTGTGTCCTCCTCAAATTTTTGTTCAGGACACCAACAGCTTGGAAAGAATTTCCCTGGGAGCCAAATGCTAGTAACACTTCCATTGGCACTGACATCATTTTGCTGATAGGTTAGTATTATAAAGGTGAATTTATAGCCAGTCTTTGTGTAGGAAAAACAGGGAAAGAGAGTAGAAAACTTCCTGTGATTGTGAATCTTTTTCATGCTTTTCAGCAGAGAGGACCCAGAGTACCAGTGCATTTACTGTCTTGGACTCAACAGTCTTTCATATTTGGGGTCTCAATACTTTGATTTTCTTCAGTGTACTTGACACTTCTTCGTCTTTTATCAATGATTATTAACATGAGTTGATAATGAAGTCTTGTAATTAGGCTTCCATGGAAGGGTTTTCTACTAACATGCAGTTGAATTATTGATACACTTTTATTTTATTTAGCAGAATCTTATAGTTCTGAAGGAAAAACCATTGTTTTTCAAAGACAAGAAGTGACTTTTCATGAATGCTCAAAAATTTCCTTTAAAATGTTGCCAGTTTTATAATTTTCCACATGGATATTACCACACAAGTTTTATAGATTAATTTAAGTGTTAAAACCTTCCTAATGAAAGCACAGGAATTCAGAGATATTTGAACAGATACTAATTTGAGACTTTGAAGTCAATCAATAGAGTTAATCCAAGCATCATATTTTTTTAGGGTTGCATTAACCTTCTGTTTACTTTTGCTGTCCAAAACCTCACTATCCAAATTCCTTTGTAGAATAATTGGATTAGAGAATAACTTCATAGTCTTGTAAAATAACTTAATTGTCATAATGCCTCTGGTTTCTTTGTGAAACCAAAGGTTTAATTTGCTTCTTTTTCAGTTTAATTTCTATTTGAACTTTTAAAGTACTGATAGTCAATGGAGAAAAAGCTGAACACATGTTAAAATGTCATCAAAGCAACATTCTATTTTAAAACAAAGACATATATTCTAATTCCAGTGACAAGGATAAAGCACTCCAGGGAGTGCTTTAATGGGCCATTAGTTTTCTTCTCCAGTGGTTGAAATTCTTTGGCCTATAGCCTTCTGCTCCCCTGAGTCCCCGGGCCTCTATTAGACCCATTAAAAACTCCCTGGAATGCATCTTTTGACTAATGTGATTATTATGAAAGTGTCCAAGTTACACATTTATTCTCCTATTTGCAAAAGCATTCACATTTCACTTGCCTAGATGTTGACAAGCGGGTCTTCAGAACATACAGTATACACAGCCAATTAAGTGAAAGAGAAAAAATATTCAGGCTATGTCCATGAAGAAAGAAAGAGACACGTCAGAGTCACCTAAGTGAGAGGAGTTTTCACCCATGCTCCTTGGGTAATAGTTTGAGAAGTGTTGTGAAATCCCAAATTGATAGAGTGCTCTCAGCTTAGGCTGTTTTAAATTTGTTGTTGTTGTTATTTTTTGTAATTATTTCCTACTGTGACCAGATTTTAGGGTGCTAGCATCTTGCTCTGGGGGTCGTTTCTAGATTCTTTCTGTCCTGGACAAAGAATTGATCAAGGCAAGCACAAAAGGTAGTGAGGCTTTACATTTACTAAAGGTAATGATATAGGGCAAAGAAATCCCAACCAGAAAGATATCTGGGACGAGTTAGTGTTCTCTAAAATCAAAGAATGAATTTTAGGAACAATGGAAGTTAAGAGTAGAATGTAATTATTGGGTGAAAGAAAGTCTCTGTCCAAAAGAAGGGCAGAAGGGGGCCAGAATGGTTTGCCCAGGGAACCTGTCTTCTCTATGGGTTTTTATAGAGCAAAACTACATCTGAGGCAGCTCCAAGGTGAAAAACATGGGAACTTGCTAGGTGAGCATGGAGTGGGACAAAGCTGTGGTCAGCCAATAAGATTACAAGTATAATTGTGCCAGTAAATTCATTCAATCAGGATCCAGTGGGGAAGTGAGCTGGGTAGTAGTAAGCGGGCATGAATGCAGAGCAGGAGCCTTTCCTGTTGGGGTTTGGATTGGTAACTTTTCCTGGGTAATTGCTACCTAATGAGGACATCAATCCCTGCGGCCCACCCCTAGGGAAGTATGTCGGCGCATCTGCTCAGTCTCTTGTGCACAGCTGGAGGCGTCTGCCTCCTCCACAGCTGCAAGGTCCCTCATCCTCCGCACTGGCTCTTTCCAGGGCCCGGCCTGTCTGACTGCCTATAATATTTCTAATATTTCTGCCTAACTCGGCTGCTCACAACAGCAGGAAAAGCAAAGAAACATGCTCTGCAGGGTGAGTTCAGACAAACTAAAAGGCAAAAAGGAAGCACACTCTAAAGCCTCAGAATGGGACACTGTAGAAAAGACAGCACAGCGGCCCAGAGCCCTGTGACAGCTGTCCTTCATATCGCCCTTCTGAAGACTCATGCTAGACCTAGTCTGTCCTGTCAAAAACCTGCTTGGGTTCTCCAGAGAAAAATAGAAGATAGTTTTCTCTGTGACCACCTGCCGTACTCTGGGAACTGTTCTGAGCATGTATCCTGGAACTTTGTAACTGACAGGTCACACCCCATTCTTCAGCCAGTTTGCCATGCCCTACCCCTCCTGCTTCAACACCTCTCTTTTATAGCAGGGTGCCTGTGTGTGTGAGCGTGTGTGTGAGTATGTGTATTTGTATGAATGTGTGTGTGTGTGTGTGTGTGGATATGTGTGTGTGTGCTTCTTTACTACTTCAATACAAATACACATATTGCTTTATAGCATTAGTAAGAAAATAGATCCCTATAACGAGGAAAAACTAACCCATTTCCAGCACCAAAGACAAAAGAGTTCAGGATTATTATGATTTTGTTGCTCAGGAAATTTTCGCTGGAGAAAGCATCTTTGCCTATTAGAAATGATTCTGGGGGAGATATCACTGTGGGCCTATTTTACCTTTTAATGGTAGAATTCAACCCAGGAAGCTCTGTGAGCTAATAAATGTAAACGTTTGCTACTGTCTAGTGATCGTGTTAGGTCGTCCAAAATGGAACAAGTGCCATTATCAGCCATTTAATACCTGAGGATTTGAAGAAGCAATGTCTATTCTTTTGGGTTATAGTCAGTGAAATATAGTGCTAAGGTTGAGATATTAAATGCATCCCGAAACGCGAGTGCTGCTGGCTTGTTGCCAGCTGATGAGCTTCCGCGAAGTGAATTGCTCCTGGGATTGTCATCTGCTTTCTTCCTAGCAGTCACCAGCTGGGCAGCTGTCCCCTGCCACACCCATCTATCAGGCTGTTCGGCCTGTCCACTGAAAGCAGTGAATGCTATCATCCGTGTCCTCAACCCTCTGAAACCATGCATGAAAAGAAATCTTTCTATAAATTGATTTCTGTCAGGTGTTTTGTCACAAAAATAAAAGTCAACACATACAGTCTTCATGATTTTGAGAGGGCTTTTCTTTTTTTTTTTTTTTTGCTTTTACTCTATGTGTTATCTTAATTCAAAACATTGTATTTGCCATTGTTCTTTGTTGGGCTAGACCTATGATGGATAGATCTATGGGTGGATCAATAGATGGATAGTTCTGAGAGGGATGAGAGGAAGGGGAGGGAAGAAGAGTAAAGAAAGGAAACAGAAAGTCCAGATAAGTTTAAGTGAACCATTGGACTTGGCCATATGTGAAGGGAGACCAGCCTTTAAATGTATAAACTGGTAAATTACCTTTTCTGCATGGTAGGCATTTCTCCTTGTTTTTAAATAAGTAAATATGGGCTACTGTATTAAATTTACGTTGATATCTACCATAATTCCTTCCATTTTTCATTCATTAGCATTAGATTTTTAATTCGGGGAAGACCCTGATCTTCTTCTTCAAGCATGAGCTATCACAATGAAGGACAGATGTTGTACCTCATTAAGTTTCTTATTCCGAGGTGCAAATGTCCAGAGCTCCAACTCCAGTAAATAATGAACTATAGTCCTCTTTGAATTGGACATTATTAAAGTCCTGGCCAACTGAACTATAGTGGTATTCATCTGTAACCCCAGCACTCAAGAAGCTGAGACAGAAGCATCAAGAGACTGGAAGCTACCCTGTCTCAAAAACAAATAAATTAAGAAAAAAAAAAAGAAGTGTGGCCGGTAAGGCCCTTCATTGTCACAAGGACTAATAATTAGCCCTGAGAGAGCTGCAGAGTAACATATACAGGATCTCTGTGTTGAGATCGTAGGAGTTCATCATCATGCCTCGCTACTCCAGCTATTTACTAGTGAATGTTTATAGGTAACTTCTCTTTAAAGGAACAAAACTACCTGTGCAATTTAAATATTCCTCTCTGAGCTTTCACAAAATTGTTTCATTTCCTATAAATATTTCAGAACTCCTAGGCTTATGATCTAATAACCTTTAGCTCAGTGGAAGCACATGAAAATAGACAGGTAATGTTTCTTGTCTTAAAACTTGATGTATTAAATACAGGATATTAAGTTTTAAAAAATGAATCACTTAAACATAATTTTCTCTTTTTCTGAGAATATGCTCTTGGTAGTTTTCTTCTGTTAGAATGCCCTTTGCTGTAGAAATGATGATTACTCTACATAGTAATAGTTTTAGAAAAAATATTAAGTGTCCTCAGAAAAGCACGTGTGTAATCCTATATTCACCTTTTAGTTTAATGTTATTAGTATGCAAAACATCCCTTAAGTATTAAAATTATCCCCGTGACAAATCTGAGTTATTCTTAGCAAGACTAGAAATCATTTTTAATTTCATGGCATTAATACTGAACAACTTTTCCAGTCCAATTTTTATTTGCATTTGAATAGCTGGACTAAACAGATTTCCTTGGAAAAAATCATTCAACTTAACTAAATATACTAAATGTTACATTATTTACTGAAGATACTCCTCTTTAGCGTCCAGCTCAGAAAATCTTAATTGCAAATCCAGGTTTTACCTTTTTGACTAAATATTTAGAACTTTTATTTTAAATCATTAATTCTTTTATTTATACATCTATGTGAAGTATCTCCAAAATCCATGTAACTCAAAATTCTCATTGCCTCAGATCTTTACGCTTTTCCTTGTGACATCTCATACAAATATATCACTCATCAATATTTAAAGTCAGAACACCAAACCATCCTGATGTAATGACAAGCTGGAAAGTTTTGTGAAAGTGTAATTTCCTAAGTCTGATGAGCAGATTTTTAAAAATTCATTATTTTAAGGGTATTTTTAAAAATCACAAAATGTACTAAAAGAACCATTGTAAGGGTACAATTCAGTAGTATTAATTACACTCACATTGTTTTGTTATAAATCTCCAGTATTTTTAAATCTTGTAAAACTGAAACTCTATGTCTATTTAAGAAAATAAAGAAATAGAAAACGCAAACAAACAATTCCTGATATTCTGTACCATACCTTCCTGGCAATAATTTTTATCATTTCCGTGAGTTTGACTACTTTGGATATGTTGTAAAATTAGAACCATACCATATTTACAGAATTTTGTGGCTGGTTAATTTCACTTAGCACGTAGTACTTAAGGTTTGTTCCTATCATAACAAATGATTGGATTTTCTTTCTTTTATTTAATGCTGAGGGACAAATATAGCCAATCATCCATTCACAGACATTTGACTTACCTCATCTCTTGGATACTGTGACTAATACTACAATAGAAACCTGCTTTCAAATTTGTAAATATACACCAAGAGGCAGGATTTCTAGATCATAGAATAATTCTTTTCTTTTTTTAAAGAAATTTTCTTTGCTTGCTTAGGCAGCACATATACTAAAAAATCTTATTGTGTCTTTTACGTGGCTGGGCTCTTATCTCTCTACCAGCAGTGCCCAAGGGTTCCAATGAACATTGTCCTCTACACATGTTATTTGCTGAGCTTGGCAGTTACTTTTTGCTTTTATAATGTCCATCTTTGTGGGTATGAGGTGATGTGTCATTGTAGTTTTGGCATTTGATTTGTATTTCTCAGATTAGTGGTGCTGAGCATCTTTTCACATGTTTGTTGACTGCGTGCATAATTTTGGAGAAATGTATACTGAAACTGGGTTATTATATTTTAATTGGATTATGAATTCCTATAGCTGTTGAGTTGTAGGGGATTTTATATATTCTATATGTTAACCCCTTATCAGATTCGTATTAGTAAATATTTTCTGCTATTATATATATTTTTTCTCTGTGTTATTTCTTTCGATAGGCAGAAATTTTTATATTTGATCTCTCATTTGTCAATACTTACTTTTGTTGTCTGTGCTTTTGTAATCATGGTCAAGAAATCATTACCAAATTCAGCGATTACATTTCCTCTGTGTTTTCTTTTCTCTCTCTCTTTTTTTTTTTTTTTTTTTTTTTTTTTTTTTTTTTTTTTTTTTTTTTTTTTTTTTTTTTTTTTTTTTTTTTTTTTTTTTTTTTTTTTTTTTTTTTTTTTTTTTTTTTTTTTTTTTTTTTTTTTTTTTTTTTTTTTTTTTTTTTTTTTTTTTTTTTTTTTTTTTTTTTTTTTTTTTTTGGTACTGGGAATCGAACTCACGACCTCATGCTTGCCAGGCATGCACTGTGCCACTAAGCTGTATCCCTGGCCCTCCTCTGTGTTTTCTTCTGGGACTTTTATAATTTTAATTCTGACAATTTCATCTTTTATATATCTTTTGTTAATTTGTATGTAAGGTGTTGATAAGTATGTATCTTCATTCTTTGTCACTTTTTTAATAGACAAAATGTCCTTTCCCCATTTGTTTTTGACATTCTTACAAAATTAGTTGATCATACAAAAATGTTTTGTATTTTTACCTCTCTAATCTGTCTACTTTTTGTTTTTATGCCAACACCGAACTATTTTAGTTATGATAACTTTGTAGTGTGCCTTTCTCTGTAGATATATGGGGCCTGCAAATTTACTGTTCTTTTCCAAGATTGCTTGGGCAATTTGAGGTCCCTTAAGATTTAATATAAGTTTCAGGAGATATTTTCCTATTTTTTGAAAGAAATCATTGCAATTTTGATAAAGATTGCATTTTTTTGCTAGTAAGGACATTTTAACCCTTTCAAATCTGCAAATGCGGGAACATGGACAACTTTCAGAGCATTTGTGTCTTCTCTGAGTTGTTTCAGCAGCCCGTTTTTCCCTTACTGATCCTCCTTCTCATTGTTTTATCCATAACCTAAAATGGGATATTGAAGTTTCTTGCTATGATTACCCTGCTGTCTCTTTCTCTCTTCACTTCTGTCAGCATCCACTTATGTACTGGAGCACTGTAAGGTGGTGATACACATTTGTATTATGTACTAGTATATTCTTCCTTTAGAATTATGTAATGTCATTTCCTGTCTTTATGATAATTTTTCTGTTCATGTCTGTTTTTTCTGGAACAGATTTGGCCAACCCCACACTGCAGGCTCCTATTTGCAGAGGGTTTCTTTTTCTTTCACCTTTAACTTTTGTATGTCCCTCAATCTAATCATAATCTCTTGTAGATATGATAGAGTTGCATTCTATTTTTTCTTTAATCCAGTACACTAATCTAGCTTTTGTCCAGTCATGTCATACTGTAATACTGTAATACTGTTCAGTCATGTAATGCATTTAAAATAATGATAGGAAAGGACTTGTCTTGCTATTTTATACTCTGTACATTTTGAAGATATTTTGTCCCATTTATTCTGTCTTGCAGAGTTTTGAGTTTTGCAGGTTTTGTAATGGCATCATCTGATTCCTTTCATTCTTTGTTTTTCTTTTGGGAGTATCTTTGGTAAGTGGTATGTGTGCGTGCATGTGTGTGTGTGTGTGTGTGCGTGGAGGGGTGTGAAGGAGTGCACGCTCGTGCATGTGGGTATGTGTTTGGTTACCATACAAACTTAAACATCTTAAAACAATGTCAATGTATTTCAAATTCACACAACTTATCTTCAGTCCTATTCAGTAACTCTCTTCCTTCACATCCCTGATGCCTTATATCAGTGTCATAAATTGCACCTGATATCATATATTCATCTACATAAATGTATCATTATTTCTATGCTTTTGTGTTTTGAATTGTGTACAAGAAATGAATGATTTATGCACCAATATTATAATATAGAATTCCATGTTTTGTTTTATACAATTAACCTTAACCAAGAGGCTTGCTTCTTGCGTTTTTCATATTGCGGACCCACAGAATTTCCTTCTGACCTGAAGGGTTCCCTTCAGTTTTTTGGTACTGGGATTCAAACTTAGGACCTTGCACTTGCCAGGCGGGTGCTTGTGCCACTGAGCTATATCCCTGGCCCTTATTTTATTTTTATTTTTTGCCTCAATCATTTCAACTGACTTGTCAAGTTTGATAATCCTCTCTCCAACTTATTAAATCATTGTAAAATCATTCTAGTGAATTTTTCCATTTAGTTCTTCCACCTAAGTTATTCTGTTGAGCCCTGTTTTATAGTTTATATCTTTGTTGGCATTCTCACTTTCTTTATGTGTAGTTTGAGTGATTTTTGATCATCAGTGTTGTTCTTTAGGTCTGCAAACATATTTCTAGCAATATTTTTTTCATTCCTTGTAGGGTGATTCGTAAATCAGAGATTCTTCGTGATCCATTACTGCAGATAGATTTTGGTCTTATTATTGTGATTTGATTTCCTGTTTCTTCGTATATATGATTATTATTTGTCAAAATTTTATAGACAAATAAATAGCCCCGTCTCTCAATCATTACTTATTAACTCTGGATAAAGGAAGAATTGCACTGATCAACCCTCCTATAGATGATAGGGATCTGGTCTGTCACAGTTGACCTAAGGTTGTGCTTTTCCTAGGTTTATACAAATCACTTCCAACAAAAGAGTTTTGTTCCTATTTATCCTTAGGTATTACATAATCCTTTGTACCTTGTGGTTTCTTTCTGTAGTGATTTAGTCTCTTGTTTGCCCCATCAAGCCACTGCAATCAATTTCATTCTCAGTAGACCTCCAGCCATCCAGTTCCTGTCAACTCTCTGAGTCAGAGAAGATGGAAAATGGTCCCTTAGGCAGCTTCCTGAAAACCTGGGACTGAAATGTACAGTTTATTCCACTATTTCTCTCTGTAGTGAGAAGTCATGTGTTGGGAGTTGTTTTTAATAATTTTGACATGGTGCACTTTTTAGGGGAAGGGGCTTGGGCAAGTAAATATAACACACTTTCTTGAACATAACTTTTTATTTTCTTGCCTGTTTATGCCAGGTGCTGGGAACTCTTAACTAGCTTCTGTACTCACTAGTAATACGATTTGGTCCATATATCATTGGGGACAGGATAGTCTTCAGCTTTCAGTTCCATATCTTGGTGAGGTTAGTCCTGAACAAAAGATTTTTTTCTTTTCCTTTCTTTTCTTGTCTTGTCCTTTTTTCCTTTCCTTTCCTTGTCTTTTTCTTTTTTCTTTTCCCTTCCTTCCTTCCTTCCTTCCTTCCTTCCTTCCTTCCTCTGCTTCTATACTTCTTCTTTCCTTTCTTTTTGACACGATACAAGAGGCATATACAGCATGTATATGAACATGTTTTTCTGTACCAAAGATCTCGAAATGAATGGTTTATTGGAATCACTAATGCATAGCTTCACTACTGGTCATCCTGATTTAAATGGTCTGGCATGTGTTCAATTTCAGAATTTTAAAATATTCCACCAGGTGGATGTAATATGTATCCATGGCTGGTAACCTCTGTAATCATGCTACTTACTTGATAATTCCACGTATACATTATGACAGCTCATCTCGTATAGCAATTAACCATTAATTTAGATATAGTTTAAACATTAGAGAAATCTCCATGTAGTGACAGTTTCTTCTTTAAATTTGATTTCTATATATCATTAACTGGGGTCAAAACATTTAAAGATAACACATGTACTATGAAAGCCCAGTAAAACTAATTCTGACAGCAAAATCACTTCTGACCTAAGCCTATTAAAAAGTTGGGAAATTCAGCCTAAATTGCTAAATAGAAATAAGTGATTTTTTTCTGAATGAATCAAGAAAAATCATAATTCAAATCCTGGCACAAACAAGTTTAATAACTAATACAGTAGGAGAGAGTGTAGGAAGAAGCATTCCTCCTTTTTATATTTTTAGAAGATTTCCTAGTGGTGTTTAAATGTTACTCCAGATTCACACTGTTAAGTAAATTCAGAGTTCCCATGTGGTTTTGGTACCTGGTTCCATCTGAAGTTTTTGGGAAGCATTATAAAAGCACATAATTTCTGATTTTTTTGAAAAACATTATACTGATAAAGAAGGTAGTGTAATTATTAACTTGGGGAATTAGACCGATCTTTGAACTTAAGAAACTTTAACAGTAAGAATTAATAATAAATTGAAGATAAAAGATTATTCACACAAGATTTTCTTTAAACAGTCTCTGTTTTTCGATATCCAAGCTATCTGAAATTTTTTTTTCCTAAATTGTCTATCTTGTAAGTTGACAAGAAATTCTCAGATTCATAGGAAAGACAGCTTTTATTAATCCTTCACTTCTTCCTTGAGCTTTAGTTCCCTAAACACACATTTATTACTTACAAATGCCCCAAATTACCCATTTTGTTTCTAAGCTCATTTGCTCTATATTCATAAAAGATCAAGGAAATATACTAATTTTTAAGAGCTGTACAACCACATTGAATACAATTATATCACCTATAGAGTATATATCACATAGAATGTAATCATATATATATCATACAGAATATATTTATATGTTTTAAGAATTTACTCATTTCCTATATCCACTTTTTTCTTTTTATAGCAAGGATTGAACTCAGGGCCTTTGCACTGACCTATGTCCTCAGCCCATTTTTATTTTTAGTCAGGGTTTTACTAAGTGGCCCTGGCTAGACTTCAATTTGCATTCCTGCTTCCTCAGCCTCCTGAAGTGTTGGAATTACAAGCAGATGCCACCATGCCCTGCCCCAACACATGTTCTTATATGTGACTGTATTATTTTCCGCTTACCTCAAGTTATAAGTGGCAAATATTTTTTCTATTTTTGGATCAAGACCTTAGTCTGCATTTCCTTACTACTTAGAACAAAATAACAGAATTGCTGAAGTTAAAAGATACTAATTGATTTTAATAATTCTCACACCTTATGAAAATTATTCTGTTGGTGTCCTGCTGGTGAAGATCGTATGTTACTGATTTGAGTTTGTTCTATGTATTTGTCCATTCAAGAAGTGGATCTACCAAAGGTATCTAGAGATCTAGAACCATCTAGCATGTTTGGAGAAATTCCATACACATTTCTCATAATAACAAAGTAGAAAGGAATGTGTTCAGCAAATCTTCAACCTCTGTTGTGATATCACTGAAGACAGAGGATTCCATACTCAAAGTATTTAACAAAATCCTTTCAAAGAGAGTTTTATGATTATTTACATAGTGAAGTTACTATTAAATGACATACTATCAAAATGTGGTGATGAAAACATCACATGTGTGATCATTGTGGGTATCATAAAACATCATTATTTAATAATAATGTATCATTAAAATCTGAGCATCACTTCACACTCGCTCCTCCTTCGATACGATAAAGTACCAAAACCTTTCTATTGAATCAAACAGTTATTTGATGGAGAAGATAAAATAATAAACAGGCAGCAAATTATTTTTTACCTTGTATCACAAGTAATTTGATGTGTTTGCATGTGTTTTTCAACCAGCTTTTCTTAATCCAGTACTACATATGTCCTCATACATCAAATTGTTTCAAACTCATCACTACTGACTATACAGCCTGGATAATTTTTGCGCTGTCAAAAGCAGTTCTGAGTTTTGTGAGATACCTGGCGGCATTCTTGTCCTCTACCTTATAAGTGTGCACGTTTTGTCTCTCACTCTGAAAATGACTGCTCTCCCCTGGAAAGCAGAATTTCTCTGTGCCCAGCTGAACAATATATGCTGCTATAGATAAAATATAGGTGTCAGTATATTGTTAAAGATGCTTCCAAAGTCAGCCAGGACAGACTTTGATTCCAAACTGCTCTTCATTCAAATTTGGATTTTAGGACCCTCTGGCCTTCAAAAGGATAACTCTTCTCACACATATTTCGTCATTCCAGTCAAACTTCAGAACTTCAGACTTCAATCGCAGGATCTGTGACCCCATTTCTTCAGAGTCTGTAGGAAAAGTGTGTGTGTGTGTGTGTGTGTGTGTGTGTGTGCGCGCGCGCGCAAGTGTATGTGTTCGAAACAAGTTTCAAGCATTTGCTTCTAAGCCTTTAATTTTTTTTCATGTAACTCATGCAAGTTTCTGTAAAAGCCTTAATAACTTCATTAGCAAAACTTTAAAAAACTTATTCTTGTTCTCTTCTACATGTGATGACACAATTATTCATGCAATTTTTCTAATATTCCCTCCTGGCTATTTGGCAGGAAACATTATTCTTTGAACAGATTGGATGTTGCTCCTGCGTCCTTCCCTTCCCTGGATTCCTTGAAAAAAAAAGACATGAGAGATAAGATTGAGACTTTGAATCCAAATTATTTTTATTTATTAATATCTCATTTTTTCTTGCCTTTTTATCCCTGCTTCTTTCTGACAAGGACATAGATTTCATATCACAAAAGTCCAAGCCCCGAGCCGCCTAAGAAATCCAGAAACACTTGTGAAAGCCTTGATATATGCAAAACACTGAGACAAAGCCCAAACTGAAGCCAAAGTCAAAACTCAACCAAATAAACGTGAACTTCTTTTATTGCTCCCATACTCTATCAGTGTTACTGCTTTTGCCATACATTTGTTTTAATTTTTATGCTTTCCAACACATACCTTTTCAGGATTAAAAACAACACAAATTGCAACAGATTACATAGCTCCTAACTATTGCAACTTCAATTCATTTCAAACTGACGGCTGAAAGAAAGCAGTCTTTCTTATCAGCCTGAATAACAACAAAAAAAAACCTCATCAAAAATGACCTTTCTGAATAATTGATGGAGACTTTTTGGGGTGTTTTCCAACTTCAAATATGCAGACCACACTCTAGTCATATTACTCCGATGGGCCCTGCGAAGCTTAATTTGCAGCTAGTCCTGTCAGCTTTTAATAAATACTGAAGTCCGTTAGTGAACTTCACTGCCATCAGAAAAATATGGAGCAGTAGAAGGATGTATTTTACATGTTTCACTTACATATAAATTGGGCTGGGGATATAGCTCAGTGGAATAAGCGCTTGCCTAGCAAGCGCAGGGTCCTGAGTTCGATCCCCAGTACCGCAAAAAAAAAAAAAAAAAAAAAAAAGAAAAGCTTCACTTACATATAAATTAAGTTCACTGATTAAATAATGTTCCTGTGTTTTGTAACTAAGGATGAAAGGAGACATACAAGGGTTCAGTAATCCTCTTCCCTTAAGATTAAAGTAATATTGACAGATAACAATCCTTAAAGGTCAAGAATTCTCTGTTCCCTCATAGTTAAAGATAGTGTACATTTATAATTTTTTAGTGATAAAATAGGTTATTATGAAAGATGAATATGATTGCTAGTACTATTTAAGCTGTAGGACACTATGTACTACAATAAACCAGGAAACAATAAATCAGTTTGTCATCTAAGCCAACCTGAACGCTATACCTGTAACTTCTAGTTATTGACAGGCTGTTTACCTATTGTGTTATTTGTATTTCAGAAAAAACCTAGAAATAAAACAGTACAAATTACATAATTGTATTGTAGCCCAAGGAAACATTTGAACAATTAATAGATGCAAGGATAGTGATAGATCATGATAAGCTCTAGGTATGCCCATCCTATAAACCTAAATTATTAAATTAGCTTTCAAAATCTCATGTCATGATATGTTAATGTGGATATTAATAAATTTTTGTGAACTATTTCAACTGTGTAGCTGATTTCCAGTTACCATGAGTCTTAACATTGACTGTTTACTGGACTTCTGTCCCTTAAAACAATTTTATTTATTTATTTATTTTATTTATTTTATTTTTTTTTTTTTCCGTTACCAGTGATCGAACTCAGGACCTTGCGCTTGCCAGGCAAGTGCTTATGCCACTGAGCTATACCCCCAGCCCCCCCTTAAAACAATTTTAAAAAGATACTTGAGACACAACTGAATGCCTTTTTTTTAAGTCTCTCATTCTATCAGACTGTATCAAGGTGATCTCAAACATGAATTAAATGCTTCTCATTTCATTGCATCACTACTAATTAATACAAAGAACAAGAACACTTTGCCAGGCTATGTCTTAGGTTTTACTTGTATTTGTTTTGTAAAGATTATCTTTTAACAGAAAAATTTTAATGTTTTTTCTACATAAGAATCCATTCTCGGGCTGGGGATATAGCTCAGTGGAATAAGCGCCTGCCTAGCAAGCGCAGGGTCCTGAGTTCGATCCCCAGTACCGCCAAAAAAAAAAAAAAAAAAAAAAAGAATCCATTCTCTGCACTAAACTAATAACTTTCTTAATATGTTTCTAAAAGCTTGAACTTTACTATTGACATGCATGTAGAAGGTGTGATCCAACAGTATAGTGAATCTTTAAATAAACATTTAAAATTGCAGTTCGCTTTGCTCAAGATACATCCTTCCACTTCAAGCATGTTTATTTCATTTTTCTTCCCAGGTGCCAAGAATCTTTAGAAGTCCCCTTTCCAGAGCATCTTTTCATGAGTGTCTTGATGTCCTGAACTGATTCGAATAGTTTTTGGAAATTTTTCTCGGTACATTTCCATTAAGGTGTCTCTTTGTTCATCTCATTCACTGGAGCTGGCACTGTGCAACTTCGGCTCCTTTCGCAAAGTCAAAATGACCACAAAAGCCAACATTTTGAATCAATTCAGTGCACAGAGGGAGCCACAGCACAGCTGAAGGCACCCGTGGCACAGAGCCTCTGCAACTGTTTCAGAGGGTGGAAGAACAAGGAATAATTATATGCAAGGCAAGAGGGAGTCTTTTGAGCTGGGGGGGAGGTGGTAATGATAATGTATATTTCGCTATAATGATTTTCAGAATTTAAATATTCACTGTGTTTGTTGATCACACTTCGTATAGGATATATCTAGAATTATGTGTAAGATAAATGGTTAATTTTACTTGCTATCATGTAACTAATGATTGATTCCAACACTCTATACTAAAGAGTCTGTCTTGTAATAATTGATTTAGAGTACACATGCCCAAATCTAGCTTTTACATATTTTGGCCTTAATCTGGGTTCTTGATTTAGTTCCTACAGGCTATGCTTTGATCCCTATTGTCTTAAACCTCCATGAATTTCTCTTAATCATGTAGCTTTAAGTTAAGTGTATTATCTAGTAAAGCAAATAATTTTACACTGTTCTTTTACCATATTCCTCTTGCTATTTGTGACCTATTTTCTTTCATTAAAATTTTTATAACAAACTCAATCATCTGCCTGGAGAGGGGAAGTGGATGAAAAAGGTAGTTAAGGTGTGTTCTGTGCACACACCAACTTGTACACATTGTGTGCTACACGCATGTACTAATAAACTAAAATGAAAGAAAATAAAATGTGATGTTGATTGCAATCACTTTGAATTTGGAGGATGCTTTAGAGGAATTACTGCATAATAATTGATTAAACTGAGAAGTCACTTTACATATTGGTTAAGTGGTAACAGTGCCTTATACTACAGTATTTTCTCCAAAGAACTTTTCTTATTTATGAAACATTCTATATATATATATATATATATATATATATATATATGTTAAAAAGCTAACCTCAGAGGAAAAATGTGTTGAGATAATAGTTTTCCAGCAGCAGTTGATTTGGTACTAGGTAAAGAAGTTTGGGGAGAGAAAAATAGTTAAAATCTGTTCACTGACGCACCAAATAGATTTTCAAAAGAAGTGCAAGAAAATAAAACACGTAACACTTTCTCCCATGATAGTGAGGCTCATTCCTGCATTAAGCTCCATGAAGTTTTATTCATATGGCCCTTGGCTAGAAGAAAGCAAACAGATAACCACCGAGTATCAGCAGATTTCAATAAGGTCCTTGTTTTAGAATGTAATGCTATCTATTTTACATAAAACGTGAAAAAAAGAAGAAATATTTCACTCTTTCTACTCTCATCCAGAATCTGATGGCAAATTCAAAACGAGAAGTCCCCCCCCACACACATTAGAAATAGAGCCTTTAGCAAATTTCTGAGGACTGCAAGGAAAACTTGAGGCAAAGGGATTTAGGGTGCACATCTGCGGGAAGCTGTGTCAACATCTATTAGGCTTCTCCGGAAAGGGTGCTTACTAGACCACTGCAATTAGTGGCCACTTTCCTATTTTCCCTGCTGAGAAGACAGCCTTGTCAGCTGCCTTATTACTGCAGAAATACTCAGTCTGGATGGTCAGCACTTGTCTCCCGTGTTGCCTTTGTTTACAAATTGATATGTTGTTCTGTTGTAAACGACTGAGCCCTGAGAAAGCCTAGGCTTCTGAACTCTTGGTGCTCACTTATCAGCATGGGGACTGATGGTGGAAGAATTGTTGCTTGGAGAGGATTTTATCTATCTCCTTTGTGGGCAAAGCCACAAGGAGGAGGGAAACTTCATAAAGAGAGCTGAGTATTGGATGGTGATCTGATAATCACCATGCTGTCAGAGAGGCTATGGGTTTGAAATGAAATTATGGCTGTTATTGTGACTGGTTCCAGCCTCATCCCGGGAATTGAACAGTGCCATTCTCTCTAGAATGTTTTGAAAGACACCGAGGCTCAAATCAGTTGGATATTTGTGTCTCTCTGAGTAAGTAGACGTGTAAGCAAGAAGAGTCATTGAAAATCCAATACATTTCCCTGACCTGTAATCCTGGCATACACTGGCGATACATGCACATCTTGAAAAACTGAACACGTGAGAAAACTTTCTCTTCCATCTCAAGACAAACTTCCATTTGGCTTTATCAGTTAGTCCCTGATTAGATCAGGTTCTAATCTGTGAATTTTCTCCCTGAAATCTTTTAATAAGTGGTAATTCTGAGACTCTTAATATAACCTAATGACATAATTCATAAAAACTGATTAGATATCAAATATAAAAATGACATAATTTATGAAGCTGTGCTGGAGAGTCTCATTAGATTAATAACCGAGGCTGAGGCCACTTTTAGAAGTTTTATATACTGAAGTAACTGTGAAACTTAAAAAGCAAACACACTAACAAAAAAAATAGGCTAACATAAAATTCTCACCCACAACATTTGCATTGCTTAAAGAATAAAAAATGAATACACGGAAGCTCTTCCACCAAAGTTTTCATTCTCCTATTGACTTGATTTTCTTTCTTCCATCATCATTTCTATTATAAAACAGATTGTAAATTGAAATTGATGTTCCCATGCAGAATGTGTAATGGTTAAAATTCAAATGGCAAATTTCACAACCTGGAGGACATGATCCCAAGGTTATGATTGCCATAATACTTATAGTGACATATTTTCATAACAAAAGCTACCATGGGATTGATGCAATTAAAGCCCTCTACATCTCTTCCTTTGGCTGCCAGTTTATTAAGTAGGAGAAAAAAATCAGAGGTAATAAAAACCTTAATATAAATTAAGAGTTAAGAACTTAGGAAAATTTGGAAGGAAGTAGAAAAATGAAATGTAATGTTTACTAATCATACTGCTTCATGAAGTTATTATTGCCTGAATCCTCTCCATAGCAAAGTGAGATAATTCCTGAAAAATGGCCTTGCTTACATAAAGTTTTTGCCAATCTTAGTAAGAGTAGTGACTTTCAAGCTACACTGCAAAGGGTAATTCCAGACAACCTAGGGATAGGAACTCCAGAATCCTAGTCCAAGAAGGGCCATATTATTTTCATAAACCATGTAATACATGAAGATCAAATTTAGTTAATATTTTTAGAAAACAAATGCAATAATATTGGATTGATAGAGGATTGATAGAAGAATTCACTGAGATCACTTTGTCCCTTATAATTGGAATACATACCCGAAACTAGTGAGAAATTATATCTATTTTTCTTAAAATAGGTTAAGGCTACCCAAGAAGCTGCTCATGATAGATACTGTTTAAGTGAACAATGGTGAAACCCCGATGCTTTCTCTTCCTCAGCAGTGCTGTGATGCTAATACCTAAGTAAGAACAAGAACTAGGCCGTTTTTGCTAACCAGATGGTACTCTTCGTTCAGTTTGTCTTTCGATAAATATCTTACAAATTCTACTGTGGATCATGTAGAGGATAATGATGAAATGCTTGCTTTGATAACTAAAGTGTTTTAAGATCAAATAAAATTTTATTTGTAAAATTATTTTTACTATTTTAAAATCCTTTAAATAATGCTACAGCATCTTCTTTGTTTAAAGAATTATTACCATTTCATTTTGCATCCTTGAGTGACGATGTGTTCTGATATTTGATTTAAACTGATATTCAAACTTTGAATAATATTGTAACATCTGTTCTCAAAAGTACTATAAAATTTAAAAAGCATTCTCAAACAGACCGGGCAGTGAGATTTTTAATTATTACTGTCTCTTACCCATTGTTACATCATCAGAACAGGAAAGCCTTAGGTTGTTCTCACTAAACTGTGAGGGTAATTGTCATGGTAGTGATAATATATTTATTAGCTATATATGCACACAGAATACTTCATTCTTTTAAATAAGTTACTACAGGACACTGTTTAATTTAGACACTTTAGACTCTAATAATACAACAAAATCAAGACATTAATACAACAGAAACAAGATATTAACATGAATGTCCCAAACATGGAATTTATATGGTCTCTAAAATTTAATTAATTTTAATAAACTAATGCAAACTTAAGCCTTTAGCAGCTTTTATTTTTCTTTATTTTGTCACATTTCTCCTACTGACAGGGAGCTGGGGAATAGTTTTAAGCACAGATTGTTTTATTTTAAAGTTTTCCATTTTGCCACTTGAAAGCAATATTTTCTTCTCCTTTTATTTAAGAGGAAAATACACATTTTCCTGATGAGTAAAATGTGTCTGAAGGTTCTCAAGTAATATACTCATGGTTGAGAATAAGCAGGAGTGATTAGTTTCAAATCAGAAAACTTCCAAGAACCAGAAGCCATCAAAATGTGCAGCTTTAATGAAGAATATTCTCCCGTTGCTGTGTAGCAATCACGATTGATAACACTCTAGTTTCTTTTCCAAAGCATATATAATTGGGCGAATCATCTAAACCTCCACAAGCAGCCAATTATTCAACTACACTGATGCAGAGTCACCGAGTCTAATACTTCATTAGAATGTACTATAATCCCCACTCTTGTCTTAACCTTCTCTATGAAAAATTTAATTCACCCAAAATTGAAACAGTGGCCTGTTGCTTATGCAAATAATGGCAATGCAGGCTATGGAGTTCCAAGCCACTTTTCTATCTCTAGTCCCCTGTGTGGGGCTCACATCCAAATCTTAAAATAGAGCCTATGAGTTCAAATAATTATTCAACTAACATATATAATCTCCTTTTGTGCTCCCTTTTGAAAATGTGCTTATCTTTCTCTCTTACAGAAAAGAGAGACACACAGAGAAGTTGAATGGCACTGCCAATACCAGAGGAATAAGTGAAAAAAAAAAATCAGGAGGGCATTTCGGTACAGTGATAAGAAAAATGTAAAGCTGCCAGAAGGAGGATGTTACCTCCAGGTCTCTCCTCCTCTCTGTTCTTAGAACTTAGTTGTCCTCCATGAAGGAGTAAAATTCTAATTTATTCCTATCTGGGCTCAGACACCATTATGTGATTTTGATCAGAGTAAAATATTGGTCACATTATTTAGAAACTTCTCAACTGATGAACAATGGGGACAGCTATTCTTGAAGTTTAGGAAAACTAATAGGATGGCAGATGTGTAGGTATGGGAACAAATACCAAATAATAAGACAAAGAGTACACTTCACTGGGTATTTCTGGATATGCTCAGTTTCTAATAGAATTGGACTTGAAAGCCATGATAGGAAGAAGATTTGATGCAAATTTGACTTGTTATGTGGAGCCTGAGATAATATCCTGCTGGAAATGCGTATCTCTTCTATGCTGAGTCATGATTCTAAATTGACCTGGCCTAATTGGTCAGGTTGTGATATTAAAGTCACTTACAGGTTCTTAACATGAGTTACAAATCATTATTACACATTTTTATTCAGTTTTCACAGGACTTCAGAGATAAAACTAGAGGACCTGGTGATGTAGTGCTCCACTTTCTAAATAACAAGAAGAACAGTGATTACACATTTTCATGATGCATGCTGTATAACCCAAATTACCTGACATGTGTTGTATTTAATTTCATCCCCTGACTTCACTGCTATCCTTATCTGCATTTTTTAAAATAGGGATTAAACCCTATAGACACTGATTAACTTGGCCAAGTTACAGTTTTGAACCGTAGAATGAAGAGTCAAAATCAATCTTTCTAAAACTATCTTAATGAACCTTTTATCTCAGTTACTCTACTCAAATGTTTTCTTCTCTCAGAGGGCCAACTTTCTGTTAGCTTTATTCATTGTTTCATTGAACAAATTTGCTGCCACAAAACCAATCACTGTGTTCTAAAGATAGTAAGGGAGATCTTAACTTGGGTCCAGGAAACCTAAGGCTCTCACTGGTTTTAAGACAGTGATTTTCATACTGGGGTGCAGTGGACTCACCAGGGAGCTGCCACACACACAAAACAAGGGACCAATCAATCACAGACTAAAAACCCTGACATGATGAAACAAAGAAACTTTTCTTGTTACAAGTTCATTATCTCAGATATACATTATAGTGGTGGAACGCTTGGCAAACAAGGGAAGAAACACATCTAGAGCAGTCTTTGGCTTCCTGAAGAGTAAGAACAAGGTATTGCCAAAAAATTCAAAGTGAAATTGCAGATAGAAACAGCGCATTGGCAGGCGTTCAAGAATACCTCTTTCAGTATCACTCCCCAGAAAGTATTTCTCTAGATTTTTTTCCAGAAAAGATACCAGTGATAGGAAATTTGAAAACAGAGTTGTTGTATTTTGTAAAGCCACATATTTCCGTTTTTACAGTATATATATATATATATATATATATATATATAATTTTATTATAAATTTTCAAAATACTGTGAGGCATATTGCACAGTTTTTAGATAAAAATATATGCATTTAACATTTGAATATTATAAATAATATGTACTAATGTACAGCAGAAATTGAAAATGGCACTACTGTCATTTTAAAGGATTGTCTTTGGCAGCTTTTCACCTTTTTGCAAAGACCTCACTTAAAATGATTGGTGTGTAAACACATACATAGCCGATGAATCTACCATGGGCCTGGATGTTGCTGCTGCTTATTGAAAGGAGATCTTATTCCAGGTCTCCGTACTTTTGTCAAATCAAGAACTGTATACTTTTCCCCATCCAAGATTTTTTTTAGTACAAACGTTTCGCGATCAAAACGTAAGTTGTACAGCAACGAGTTGAAGTTAGATTTGATTTCTGGGTTAGATAAGAATCAGTACATAATGCTTACACTTAGGAATTTTTAAGACTTCATACATGCAAGCAAACTGTGCAGCCAAAAACAAGTATTGGAGAAAAAAATAAGGTGAGATAAAAAAAATATGTGATTTGAGGAAAGTGCAAGTAACAATATTAGAACGGATAAATTGACCTTAGCTCAATCCCTGTGAATTCTATTTTTTTTTTTTTTGGCGGTACTGGGGATCGAACTCAGGACCCTGCGCTTGCTAGGCAGGCGCTTATTCCACTGAGCTATATCCCCAGCCCCAGTGAATTCTATTATCTTTGTGTGATTTGGGCTTCTGGCAAGAAACCTGGGGCTCAGTTTATAGCACTGTACATCCTGGTGGAGTGCCAATTATGCAGCCACAAACACTGGGCTATAAGTGAAGAACGATCTGACACTAAGTCAAGCGTGATCAGCTGTAAAGCTTCATTAGACGGTCTTCCCTTGTGCTCTCACTCCGCTCCCTTCACGGGACTCAGCTGAAGGAACTCTCACCACACACTGAATGAGTTCAGTGCAGCAGGATTTGTATTCTGTTCGGATTTCCCCAATGGTCTTCATTAAACTGTTGATCTTTGCTATCAGGCGATGGGGCTACAGAATGCCATTAAAAATTCTTTTTCAGATTTCTGCATTGCATACCTTCTTTTAACTAGAGGATTGACTTACAATTTTTGTATATTTCTACATACTGAAAATACTGCCGCACAGTTAGTAGGTATAAAATACATAGTACTGATTTTAAAACTTACGCTTTTGATTTCATTAGTAAAAAATTTTGCTGGTTTTGAATTTGTAAGACGTTGTGAATATCTTTTTAACAATCAAATAAGTCTTTCCTGTGAAGCACCTGAGCAAAGGGCACCACTAAAAATAAAACAGATGCTATTTCATAACTGTTACAAGGTCATACAATTGTATGTGCTGATAGTGTCCCAGAGGAAACAGACTAGGATCAGAAAGGGTTAATGTCTATAGCTGGAAAGCAATAAATTCATGCTGATAATCAATGTCTCCTAGTGTCCAGAGGATGGGCCAAATAAGAAAAATAAAATCTGCCTTCAGGAAAATAGCATTTGATCCAGGAACACCTTCTATATTCTAAGCTTATACCAGGCACTCTCTATGTGCCCTATTACTGGATAATTACTATAACTCACATAGCCAACTATTACTGTTGTTTCCATTTTAGGAATAGAAATCTAAGGCCCAGGAAGTTTAAGCAAAATGCCCAATTAGGAAGGAGTATGAAATGTGTATTTTTCACTCCAGAGATTCATGTATCAAATATTTTATATCTTCTCTACAAAATAGGAAATGAAAATATACAGTGGTTCTCTCAAGATGTTCAATAATATGCAAACAGGATATAATTTAAAAACATATAAATAGGCATTTGTAAGTACAGTTTCTTTTTAAATGTTTTATTCTTGACTAATTCATTCCTTAAATAGACATTAATTTAAATCCATTGAGCTGGAAATTTCCGCAGTTCTGTCACTCATGTGTTAGTAAGCCGATTCTGTAAGCCTGTTTCCTACCAGTAAAATAGGCTCCGGGCTTTGATGATTAGCTTCCTTGCTGTGTCAATGTAAGCAAAGGCAGTAGTCTAGGAACTTGGGTTCTTGGTCCATCTGTGTAGTTTGAGCACATTGTTTGTTTAAAACAGTGAATTTCAAGAAGTATTTTGTTACTACAAAAATATTTTTAAAGTCACATGAATAGTAAATTTAGCTTGAACATATTTTATTTCCAGTTGTATTAGACACATACAGACTTTACTTAAAATCTGAATATGGGTGGAACAAAACCAGAGGCTAGCCATATTTTGGTTTGATGGCTCATTCCAAACGCCTTAACCCAGGAGAAGGAAAACCTTTAATTGGACTGGCTTCATACTGCCTGTCCGGATGATGAAGAAGATGTTGCAGTATCCGGTGTACTGTTGCTCCACTGCAAAAGATTCACCTGATTGTGGATGAGACTAGTGTCCTTGGAGAGAAATGAAAATTCCAAAGTCTTTCACTGTTCACCTTAGAAAGTCTCAAAAATAGGACAACTGCTTCAGAGGAGTGCAATTCCCCTATACAAATCTATACCCTATACCTATACAATTCCCCTATACCCCCTATACAAACAAGCAGATCCCTGCCCCAGGCACAGAACCTCACAAAGCAAGAGCACAACCACCAACCAACTCCCAGCCTGCCCCACGTTTTACTTCCACATCATATGGGGTAGCAAACCGGGACATGCCTTGGTTTTCATGGTTACAACAACCTGGGGCATGGATAGAGAGACTTTTAGCACAGGGAGGGCATCTCAGAAACCCATAGCCCGAGCATGGTGGAAAATCCCAGTGCTGGAGAGTCCATCTGCACTGACTCACTCTGGAGGAGTGATATCCTCTAACCAAATGAAAGAGCCCTCCTGGGCCAGGGGAGCAGAGCTCTGCACCCACATGAGAGTCTACTTTCACCTGTGTGAGAAATCCCACGACTACCGAAGGAGCAGCTCTCCATACCCATGTGGGAGAGACGCTACCCTCTCCAGAGGAGCTTTGTTTCATTCCCTGGTTCCTTGACCTCTCCACCTTTCCTAGTATAATCACTAAGCTTTATGAATTCCTAAATAAATAGCTGACATTATGCTATTGCTGTAGAATACTGTGCTAGCATCAGAAGAGGGAAAATTATTCCATTTAGTAGATATTTACTGTAGGTCAACAGTAGGTCAATAATTTGGTTTGCCTTATTGTTCACACTATAATTATAGATGTCTTTTCCATGGACAAGTGTGGTACTTTATTGTTGCTCAGGGTTTGTCAATATTCAGTTTGTATTTAGTACTACAATTGATGCAAATTTTATTAATGTACCCCAGATGACATAGCTGCTGCTATTAATTGGATTTCTTGATATGCCAATACCTGGATTATCTTGGGGTAATTAACAATGCTGTGGACTCTTTTGGGAGAAATGAGTACTGGGTCAAATATGGTGCATGCATCTCAGATAAAAGAGAGCTGGGTCCTAGGACAAAGAAAAAGGCTAATATTTAGCCTTGTCCATAGGACACCCCTGGAAAGTAGACATTAAAGAGGTCCCCATATGAGGAACAAAAGTTTCTACTACAAGAAAATCACAAGCCTCAACATAAACAAACAAACAAAGACAAGAAAAGATAAGTCAACAGAATGAGTCCAGAAACTCTCACATCCACCAAATCTGACCCGTGGGGTAAGAAAGGAGAGGAAACCAATGGGTTTATACCCGAGTTACTTGAAATGTTATCAGGGAAGATACCAAAGCAGTTCAGTAAGGCAGTTGGCAAGCTCACAGATACTACATGGAATAAGGTATTGGACCGATTAAACAAAATCAGCAATAAATCAAAAAGATACTAATAGAAAGAAGAGCTAAACCACATGATAGACGACCAGCATAGAAAAGAATTAGGATCTATACAAGGGCTCCAAAAAGAAATTCAGAGAGTTCAAAATTCTACTGAAAATATGAGCAGTGGAAGTGACTAGTGTGAAAACAGTCTCAGGACGAGAAGATAAGGCTGTCAGTGACCAATGAATGAGAGATATGACACTGTGGTTGGTGAATGACTCCAACCTTGTGCTTTGCACTGCTTGTACAGCAAATTAAAAACAAAAACAAAAACAAAAAACTGGTGTTCGTAACTTTGCTTGAATAGTTGAACTGAAAATCTAACTTCAAAGGATCTGTACCAGCTGGCCAACCAAGAGTGGTTCATGCAACACATCTCACCATTGACATAAATGGGTGACCTTTCAACCTAACTGCCCCTTTCACCCAGACAACGTATAATGCATTAAAACATTCATCATTGTACTTTCTTTACTTTCTTTTATTTGTGCTTTATTTGTGTAAACTATTGTGTCCATGGCTCCAAAGAAAGTGATACCAGCTGTGAGGAAATCTGTGAGGACTAGAACAGAGCTAAAGAAAGAATAATTGTGAAATTTGTTAAAATCCCATAAAAACAAATTTATAAGTATAATTTTGGGGCCTTAGAACCACGTTTTCGGTTTTCCATTATTTCTCATCAGAAAAATTCAGGTTTTGAACTTTTCGGTGTTTAAACATGAATTTGGAATGAAATTGAGTCTGACAACTGAGGTGTTATTATGTCTTAAAAACAACTTGAAAAGGGGACCCAGCAGTTTGTAGATGATGCAAAGTAAACTGTGGAAAGACTAATTGGAGTTAGAAGGAATCACAAATGGCATTAAAAACCTGTTTATTGAAATCATAGCTAAAAATTTACAATAAGATAAAGAATTCAACATACAGATAACTAAGTCATATAGAACCCCAAATAGCAGGATGAAAAAAAAATATCTCTCATGATATATCATAGTCAAAATCCTGGAAGATCAGCACCAGAACAGAATCTTAGAAGAGTTAGAGAAAAGCAACATACCACTTATGAAAGAAAACCAATTAGAATTACAGTAGACTTATCAACACAAACTTAAAATGCTCAGGAGAGCTTTGAGGAGTGTTTCAAGCCCCAGCTGAAAACAAGTTCTAACCCAGGCTGACATAACCTATAAAAGCATTTTTCAAAATTGGTGGAGAAACAAGACACTTTCCTGATAAAGAACACCGAAAGAAATGTATGACACTGAATAAGAACTCCAAAAAACTCTCAGTGATAACCTAGAAAGAAAAGATGAAGCTGACAATGACAGAAGGTCTAATAGAACGGTGGTGAACCTGGGGCAAGCGTGTTATTTGTTTTTCTTTTAGCACAAAAGATGTTAATGTATGAGTTTTTTTCCTAAACTAAAAACTTTAGTATTTAGGTTTAATTGTAGTATTGACATTTGCAATAAACAAGTGGGTTTTGGATCACAGTCTGGGCATTTATCTCTAGAAGATTTGCCTTCACTGGTCTACCAGAATGACTAGACCAGGTAGAAGTAACAGTTAAGTAGAATGGAAAGATACAACCAGCAACAGGAATATAAGACGATGGAATGAATAAATCAATACTTATCAGTAATAACTTTCAAGGTGAATTGTTTCTGTTGCCTAATCACTAGACATTGACTGGAGGAATGGGTCAGGAAACAAAATCCAATACTATGCTGCATACAAGAAATACGTTTAAACCAAAAAGAAAGTCATATGGGCTGGGGATATAGCTCAGTGGAATAAGTGCTTGCCTAGCAAGTGCAGGGTCCTGAGTTCGATCCCCAGTACCGCAAAAAAAAAAAAAAAAAAAAGAAAGTCATAGGCTAAAAATTAAAGAATAAAAACAATATTCCATCCAATAGGAACATTACAAAAGCAATTATAGATATCTTATATTGAAACTAAATGGGTTGCAGGCCAAAACCAATTGAAAGAGGCAAAGAAGGTCACTACATATTGGTTAAGGAGCCAATGCGCCAGGAAAAGTTAACAATTATTAACATTTTTGCACTGAACCACTGCATACTACTTACGCAAAACAAGAATGTGCTGGACATAAGAGATCAAATAAACATAAACACAATTATAATGGGGAATCTCAATGCACCACTGTAAAAAATAAATGAAGTAGGTAAAAAATCATGAAATAAATGACAGAGTGGAACAAAACCTTAGAATACGTGGACTTAATAGATACCTATTGAATGTTCCACCCAACAAGAGAATGCATATATTTTTCAGCAGCACATAGAATCTTCTCCAAAGCATATGACATATTATACAATAACTCATCCTTAAGTAAATGTAAAAGGATATAAATTATACCAGGGATATTATCAAACAATTGTGTAGTGAAGTTAGAAAGTAGTAGAAAAGGAAAACACAAAGATAATGCAAATGAATATAAGCTAAATGATACACTCTTAATGAGATAATGGGTTTCAGAAGAAATCAAGGAAGAAAGGAAATAATTTCAAAAAAACGTGGTAATGCTAGTACAGCGTACCAGAACTTATATGACACAATAAACCCAGTCCTAAGAGGGAAAGTTACATCTATAAGTACCTGCATGAAGAAAACAGAGCAAGCCCGAGTAAATAACCTAACAGTGGAATTGAAGGGCTGGGAAAATTAAGAACAATCCAAACCCAAAGCTAGTACAAGGAAGGAAATTACAGAGCTCACAGTAGAAGTCAATGACATTCAGATGAAAAAACACAAATAATTGATGACTCTAAAAGCTAGGTTTTTAAGATAATAAGCACAATAGATAAATTCTTAACTAATTTAACCAAAAGCAAAAAACTAAAAGGAAAAACCCAACTCTGTGCAATGAAAAAGGAAAAACATAAAATCACAATGAACATTGATATTGTAAAAAAGATTACTATCTTGCAAATCTTCCAGTAAATTGTAGGATTCATAAGAAATGAATAGATTTCAAGATACACATGAGTTACCAAAACTGAACCAAAAAAAAAAAAACCTTAAAGATCTCAAACAGTTCAATAATAGGCAAAGAAAACAAAACAATAAGAAATGTATCCAGTGAAGCCCATGTCCAAATGTGTTCACTTATGAATTCTACATAAACTTCAGGAAAGTTTTCACAACCATATCCTCAAACAATTTAATAAAATTGAAAGGGATAGAATAGTCCCAAAGTCACACAGGAAACTACCATTACCCTAATTCTAACAGCAAAGATCCACCCAAAACAGAGAACTATAGACTAATCTCTTGAAAGAGGATAAATGCAAAAGTCATCAAGAAGATATTGGCAAACAGAATGCAGTGAATCATAAAAAAATCATTCATCATGACCAAATAATCTTCATGCTAGGGATACAAGAGAGGTTCAGCACATGCAAATCATTAAATGTAATACAATACTGAAACAGAAGCAAAGACACCCATCAGAAATAGGAGAAAGAGCATTTGGCAAATCCAACATCTTTTCATGACAAAAATAGAAACAAAGTACCCTATCTCAGTATGATAAAATGCAGGTCTGACATGTATATTGCTGATATCATACTAAATAACTGAAAGATTTCCCTTTAAAATCAGGAAGAAGACAAATATGTTCCCTATCACCACCTCTGTTGCACATAGTACTTGGAACAATAGCAAGAGCAATTAGGTGAGAAAAAGAAATAAAAAGTTACACGTAGTAAAGAAAGAAGTGATATTATCATTATTTACAGCTGATATGATCCTCTACATAAAAGACCTAAAAATCATCAAAAGATACTTAAAGTTAGTAATCAAGTTGAATAATGTAGCAAGATTCAAAATCAATATGCAAAAATCAATAATATTCCTGTACGCTAATAATAAACCCACTAAAACAGAAATGAAATAAAGAATACCATTCACAATGCCACCAAAATTTTAAATACTCAGCAATTCATCTACCTGAGATAGTGACAGACCTAGACAATGAGACTATAGCACTCTAGAAAAGGAAATGGAAGGGAACATCGGAAAGTGGAAAGATAATCCCCATCCCTGGAAAGGTAGCACCAATATAGTCAAAGTGACTATGCTTCCAAAATTAATATAACACATTAACAAACTTCCAATAAAGGGTGCAATGGCATTCTTCACAGGTGTGGATAAAAAAAATCCTAAAATTCATATGAAACAAAAATAGATGCAGAAGAGCATAAGTAATCCTGGGTTAAAAGAGAAAAGCAGGAAGCACCATCATCTCAGACTTGAAGTTATATTGCAGAATGATAGTGATTAAAAACAGCACGGTACTGGCACAAAAACAGACATGAGGATCAATGGAAATGAACAGAGGATACAGGAAAACAATCCTGGGTACATTCAGCTATTTGGTCTATTACAAAAGTGCCAAAAATATATAGTAAAAATAATTTCTTTAATAAATGGTCCCGGGAAAACCGGCTAGCAAAATTCAGAGGATTGAATATAGATCTATGTCTTTCACTGTGTAATAAACTAAAAACAAAATGATGGAAGAATTAAATGTTAAAAAAGATATACTTAACTGGCAAGAAGTCAATATAGATAAGTCCATGAAGTCATAGGTATAAGCAAGGACTTTCTAAATAGAACCCTGTTGCACAGGAAATAACACTGAGAATCAGTAAATAGAATTAAATCAAATGGAAAAGCTCCTACACAGCAAAAGAAAGAGCCAACAGAGTGAAAAGGCAAATGGGAAAAAATTTTCCAATGATTCCACATAGGATGCATATGTATAAAATAAATAAAGAGCTCAAAATATTACAGCACATAAAATAATAGAGTTGTCCAATGAGAAAATGGACAATGGAAATGAACAGATATTTCACAAGAAGTAAAAATGGCCAATAAGCACATAGTATAAAGAAATGCATAATATTGTTGGCCAAGAGAAATAGAAATTATAGGAATACTGAGACTGATCCTTACCAAAGAAAGGATGACTACCATAAAAAAAGAATTGCAACAAGACCTGGAGAGACTGTGGAAAGAAGAACCCTTTTACTCTGTTGGTGGAAGGTAAACTAGAACAATCACTTTGGAAATCAGTATGGAGATTTCTCAAAAAACTGGAACTAGAAATTCTATTTGACCCATGTTATGGTTTGTGTCTAGATGCTTGCCCCGAAACTTCACGTAGTCGTGAAGGGCTTTTAGAGTATTTGATTGACTGATGGTCCAGTGCTGGGATTATGAGTGTGAGTGCTATACCTGCCATGGGGCAGCTCGCATATAATACAAGGGCGGGAAAGAAGCTTCCTCTCTGTTGTGCTCCTTCCTGTTTGCTCTTGCTGCTTTTGCTGTTTTCCACCAACAAGAACTCTACCATGTGCCAACCTGCCTTGGAGCCAGCTGAGTATGGACTGAAACCTCCACAAACTGTGATATAAATAAATCTTTCCTTCCTTAATTCTGGGCATCAGGTATTTTGTCTCAACAACAAGAAAAAAGTAACCAAGACAACCCACATCATATTTCAGGGAAAGATGCATACCCATATTGATAGCAGGACAATTTATAATAGCTAAATCTTGGAAGCAACATATGTGGCCATCAACAGGTTACGAAAGAAATGTGGTTTTTACACACAGTGAATTAGCATTATGCCACAAAGTAAGATAAACTTGTCATTTGTAGGAAAATGGATACACCTTAATACCATAATGTTAAGTGAAATAAACCAGACACACAAGCTTAAATATAAGTTTCTCTTATATGAGAAAGCAAGGTGGACTATCATAAGCAGAGGCATAATAGCAAATTCTGCTTAGTGTTTGTCCTTTAAAACTCTCCAAATCTCAGGGAAACCCTTGAGAACTTCTATACTCAGGTCCTGAGCGGTACTGCTGGGATCTCATGCTCTGAGCTGATATCAGGTGTAGGTCATCCTGTTAAAAACCTGTTCAAGTTCTCCTGAGAAGTCCATGTGCTGGGCTTTGGGAACTGTTCTGTGCATGTCTCCATAATCTTATAATTAACAGGTCATGCCTACTCTCCAGCCAGTTCTGCCACACCCTAATCACCTATGTCAATTCCATTTGTATGAACATGCAAATCAATCGAGACTGGAAGTAGATTTAGGGAGAGGAGAATTGGTTCTGACTGCTAATAAGTACTAGGCTTCTTTTTTGTTTGATAGAAATGTCCTATAATGAGACATGGATGACATTTGTTAGACACAATGAATAGACAAGAAACCTCATTGAATCATGCATATTAAAATGGTGGATTTCAGATACATGTAAGGGGTGGATGGGCAGGGCAGGGAAAGAATGAAAAACAATTTTACATTGCTGAAAATAATCAGTTTGGTGCCAGCAGACATGGCTTTGAACCTCCGTTCTGTCTTTTATCATTTAGCCCCACTGCCTCACCTCTCCAGTAGGAACAAATGTTATTGCCCAATGAGCATAGAAGTCAATTTGGTGCTAAGTTTGGAAAAAAGGTC
The DNA here is from genome assembly GCA_004027595.1 of Dinomys branickii. Taxonomy (NCBI): domain Eukaryota; kingdom Metazoa; phylum Chordata; class Mammalia; order Rodentia; family Dinomyidae; genus Dinomys; species Dinomys branickii. The sequence continues at coordinate 71,571 of PVLD010002353.1, read as the reverse complement.
ATTGTGTCATCTGACAAGGAAACCAGGAGCTATAAACTCAGATCTGCTTCCTACATCAGTTTCTAGTGAGTAATTTATAGAAAAAAAGATGGAAGTTGTTTACTGAAGGAATGATAGTAAGATATGTTCAGGTTCTTTTGCACGGACATCATTCCTCATCTAAAGTCCTGTACCTCTTTGCAGGGGAAGGATTGTGTTCTGAACTGGGAGTTTTTAGACGTAATGACCACAAGTCATTGACAAGATGTACTGCTTTTTTTGTTTGTTTGTTTGTTTGTTTTTGTTTGGTACACAGGGATCAAACTGAGGACCTTGTGCTTTCTAGGCAGGCACTTGTACCACTAAGCTACATCCTTGGCCCATCAAATGGCTTCTGCATCTGTATATTCTTCCAAACCCAGTTTCAGTCTGTCTTTCAGTGGATTGTGGAGATTTTCCTCCAGGAGGTAGAACTTTGTTACTTAAGGAATTCATTTCTAGTGGGTAGAGGACATAGCTTATTTTATCTGTATGCCAAATATTCCTGAGTAGTAAACATAATACCCACTTATAGGCCCAATGCGCAGATGGAAGGAAACATGGGAATCTTTAGTGGTGGACTCAGGGTGGATGTTTGTTAACTGGTAATAATAGCCATGGTAAAGGCAACTTTTTTCTCAAAAGGAATCTATTAATGGAAAGAAATTGAAAAAGAAAATAAAAATCTATCTCAACAATACCCCATTAGATCCTTGCAAATGAGTCTGCTACACAGTGTTATATAAATATGTTCCTAACTGACATTTAAATAACTGCATTAAAGTTGTTTACATTCTATGAGTAATTGGACACCTCCTTTCTCATCATAATATATAGTAAGAAAAAATACACTGCCAACAGAATTTACAAACAAATAACTTTTTGTGTACTTTGGTGGGAAGATGTGGTGGGATAATTAAGTACTCCGGAGAATCCATTTCTACTAGCTTCTGTGTCTATGGACCATGTGCACTTCAGTAAGACTTTTATCACTGTGTACATCAGGTGGGAAGATCAGACAGTCTTTTTTATACAGCTCTCATTATATTTCCCTAGAACAATGGAATTCATTCATCAATAAGAACATTCCATCTCTACGGATGGGATATTTCATGAAGGTTAAATAAGACTAGATGGAAACATAGCAAACAATGGTAAATATTAGAGAGAACATTTAATAATGGGCCCCTGAAGACATGGAAGTGCTGGCACTGCATGGAATCTCATATATATATATTTTTTGGAAGTTAATCCAGCATCACACACTTATTCTAAATGAAGCATGTTTTTGCATGGCTGTAGCAATCCTAAATGGGCTTTCATTAGTCTGTACTTTTAAAATGTTTATATATTATTTGAGCATCAGAAACAGTTGCTATTCTTTGAGGCATTTGGTAAAGAACTCTCAGAGCTGCAGTCTTAGTTCAGAATTCTGGAGAGAAAAGCAAGGCTGCGGAGACAGCCAATGAGCTAAGGACACGCACATCTAGTTAGCACAGGGTAGGACAAAGTAAGGACACCAACGGACTTTAAAAAGTACAGAGGCCAAGACATCAGCATGTGAAAGAGAGGCTGTGGAAAAAAGAAATTTTAAAAGGTAGAGAGAGTCTATTTTCCTCTGGTTATTCTCATTAAAATCCTATTTATTCCAGCTTCTCCTTTCTATTCACCTCCTGTCCTTTACCTATTGAGTATTTTCTCCTAGCAGTGCCTGCCACGCAGCCAACTGTTCTCCTTGTTTTCCTAGGTATCATTTTTCACCACCCAGGCTCCTCTTTCTGTTCTATCCTGATTGCCGCAAGCCAAGTTTTCAAATTAGATACAGAGGACTCAGTTTCTCAACCCCTCACTTGGGAGGATCCAGGCAAAGGCCCAAGCTGGCACTAGCCACACTGGGGGCCAGAGTCAGAGGCTCCATACCTGCTTCAGCTCAATGCTTCTTGGCTGCAAACAACTCTAGGGGCAGTGGTAAGGGTCCTTGGAGAGACTTTCACGGTAACATTTGTAAAGGCTGGATAGGCCGGGGATTTAGTCCCTCACACAATGACTGCAGACTGTGACACACTTCCAAATATACAGAGTTAAATGGATGCAATGTCAGAGGAAAAAGCAGCTGCTTGGTTAAAGGAATGGTGGCCTTGACACACGTCTCTAATTACACATGAACACTTTCTTAGTGTTCCAAAGCCCGCTGTATATTATAAAAATGTCTGAGATGCGAGAATAATTTCCAAAGTTTAAATTTTTAGGAAGTTCATATTTCATGTTAATAATTACCGTTATAACAATGTTTGATTTCACAACCCAAAATGACTTTGCAATTACAGCAGTGTATCAGTTTGCTAGAACTGTTTTGGCAAAGTAACACAGATTGGGTGGTATATGCAACAGAAAATTATTCTCTCTAAATAAATTTACAGACTAAAAGTACATGATGGAAATGCTATGAAAGTTGTTTTCTTCTGAGGTGAATTTTACAGGCAGATAAGTTAGATAGAAATTAATATACAGGGAGAAAGGCACTGGGCTCTGAAGGAAATCAGCAGAAAAGAAAGATGTCAGAATGCGGCTGTGGCATATTTGAAGAAGGCAAGGCCTCAAGATAGTCACAGTGATCAGACTTACTTCCCTAAGGAATAAGCAGAAGGTGAGACTATACTGTAACTAGCACCACCCAGTCTATTAAATCCAGAACACACCAGATATCCGTCTGTTTTCTTTTTTTTCGGTACTGTGGATCGAACTCAGGACCCTGCGCTTGCTAGGCAAGCGCTTATTCCACTGAGCTATATCCCCAGCCCCACACCAGATATCTGGGTGGCTGAAAAAAACACCTGGCCCATCCCTTCCCCAAATGTTCCTGGTTTAAGAGCTACAGATAAGCCGAGGTTAATATCAGCTTTATTCATTTGCTGAGTGACCCCCTTCTCTAATGGATCAATATTAGCTAAGCAGCTATACTTGTAATCCTAGAGGTCAATTGTTGTTTGATCCATGTTGTACCCACATTGTAACTTTGTAACTCTGCTGTATAAATTATCCCTGACAAAGGGCCTCCATGGCAACCTACTCGGCATCTTTCCTGTCTCTCAGGAGCTGTTCCTACTCCCCAGTAAACCGTTTTCCTACTCTTAACCTCCTTTGTCCTTTGAAATTCATTCTTTGATTTCAGGAGAGGCGAACTCAGCACATGTGACATCTAGCAGGCTGAGTACATTCCTTCTATGTCATTATGAGGGAAGAATTTATTTAGGATACGTCTTTTTGCTATAGTGGCCTTCTTCTCCCTATAAGTTCACATTATCCTCCTTCTAAATATGTCTTTGTCAAAACTGTCTCTTCTAATAAGGGGCCAAGTTATATATTTGATTGATGGCCATCACAGTGTTCTTATGCTATCTTAATTATCTCTATAATACTATAATACCCTGTCTCCCATTATGGCCATATTCTGAGATACCAGGATTAGAATTTCATCTTATAAATTTAGGAAAGGAGACACAATCTAATAGCAAGAAGTAATAACATATAAGTGTTCATTTAAATTATATTTATATAAATATTTTAGTTATATTAATTAAAGATTAAGTACCTATAAAACACTTTTATTCTTCTCTGTAAGAAAACACTAAATAAGGATTAATTCCCCTTTCTTATATTTCAACTATCACATTAGGAGTTTGGTGGAACACAAGTATCCAAAATATGGAACACACTGATCTAGTGGAATCTCTTGTTTCAGAAACCTACTACCTGAAATAGTTCCTGACATACAGTAAGCACTCATAAATTTTGATGAATAAAGAAATCTCCATATCATGTCCTTTGTCATGAATTGCCTTTACTAGGACACACACAGACACACACAGACATGCACACATGCACACATGTGCACACAAACACAGAGAAATCTATTTCCTATCTTTGAAAGTTTTAGAATTCGATGGAGGAGAAATAGTTCCTGAGAGAGTTCAACTCAAAGTACTTAAGAGAGCAAGCATCAAATTCACATGTTAAAATTAAGATGTTTATCCCACTGAAAGACCCTGTAAGTTCCACACCTCGTAGAAGCAGACTATATTATTGTCCATTTTAAACGTGTGGTAAATAATGCATGGTGTCCAAAAGCATTCATTTTCAGAGTCTCAGCTTGGCTTTATCAATTTCAGTGAAATGCCTGCTTATTCCATCTCTTTTGCCTTATGCTTCTCCTCTATGGAATCTGAGATGCTATCTCATATTTGCAATTTTTATTCCTCTCTCTAAGTCTAACCTCTCTAAAAATATCTTAATTAGTACATTTTAATTAATGCCAAATATTTTAGCTCACATAAGTAATATGCATTGATAAAACAGATACATAATTTTATCTATCAATCTACCTAACGTCTATCATCTCTATAATTTCAAAGACAAGCTTAAGAAAAGTGCTTGTCTTAGCCACTTGCAGTGGTGTATGCCTGTAATCCCAGCATGAAGAAAGCTTGAATCAAGAGGATCACAAGTTTCAGTTCTGCCTAGGCAATTTAGGATCTTAGTAAGGTTTTGAATTAAAAACTGTAAATAAATAAGTAGAGCTATTTCCCGAGTGGAAGTAATGGGATTAATTAGCTAAAGAATCAAGTGAATTCAAGTAAATTGATCTCCCAGCATAAAATAGATGTTAAAGGGAACTGTAAGAAAAAAGAGGAGGCAGATAAGGTGTGTCAGGTGTTTAGTGATTTCAACTTAAGTTACGCTAATTCTCTCAAAATATTCATATTTCCTATGACATCAAATAGGAGTATGTGTATCTTACTAGGATAAGTATAAATTAGGATCACTCTTTTTATAGCTTTGTGCAGTATCTATGAACTATAACTGAGTGATCATTAGTCAATTATTAAGTAAAGAATTCTTGATAGTTTCCAAATACATACTCCAAAGACAGACTGTAAATGTGATTCTATTGTTTTAAACTTGTAAAGTCAAAACTACATCAACAGAAAGTGTTTACATGGAGTAGAAATGGAAAGATTGATCCCTGCTATTGTTTTGGTCTTGAATGTCTCCCAAATACCCATATGTTGACGCCTTGGTGACCAAGTTAACGTTAGAGTTGGTGGGGCATCTCATAGGCAGAACTCTGTGGGAGACCTTTACTGAGGTCACTGGGGATGTGCCCCAAAGGAGATAAGGAAATCTGGTCTCTTCCTCTTTTCCTTTGCTGCTTGGTTCATGAAGTGAGCAACTGTGAAGTGAGACAGTCCCCCACCATGGTGTGCAGCTTTGCAGCAGGTCCAAGGTAAACAGGTCAATCAATTCTGCATTGAAAATCTTAACAGAGTGAGCCAAAATATTAACCACTCTTCCTTCTATATGCTGGTTATCTCAGATACTTGTTATCAGAAAAAAAACTATGACAGAATACAAAGGGGCACATGGGATGTTTGGAAACCATGGTGCTGTTCTATGTCTTGACTGTGGGGCTTAAAAACTATTTGAAGGGGTCAAATTTCATCTGCAGTAAAGTCAGCAGAGCGATTTGTGTGCGTGTGTGTGTAATTAAACTTCGTCCACCTGATGTAAGACAATTAAAGTTTGAAAAATATCTGGAAAATAAAAAATGATCATTCCATATGCCCAGGACAGAAAAGATATTTCACAAATTAAAAGAACAAATGGAAATTGTTCAACATCACTGATACCTGAATAAAATGAAACTTTAAAATGATAAAATGTCTGTTTGTCATATTATATGGCCCATATACCAGCAAAGATTTTTTTCATGTATTTATAATCAGCATTTGGGCTGGGGATATAGCTCAGTGGAATAAGTGCCTGCCTAGCAAGAACAGGGTCCTGAGTTCGATCCCCAGTACCGCCAAAAAAAAAAAAAAAAAAATTCAGCACTTAAATTTGTTAAAATATTTAAATGAGGCAATACAGCAATATGCAATGTAACTTTAAATTATATATGTAGTTAGACTTGGCATACCACTGTGGGGGAACAGCATCAAATGTTTAAAAAAATACATTAATAGAGAGAGTAATTTATTCCAATAAGAAAACATCAAATACACATTGGGAATCCAAAAATAGGAATTGTATGAAATAAAGTAAAAGCAATCATTAAGTAGAATTAAGTTTGAATATCAAAGTAGGGATTGAGTACATTTATTGCTTTAGAAATTTTAAAAAAATATTGCAAGTAAACTTTTAAGAAACAAAATAATACCTGAATTATTTTCATGAGTTAGAGTTGTTGGCCTTGAGTTCAATGTTAACAAATCAACACTCTATAAAAAAATAAGAGGTCTTTAAATAGATGAGCTGTATAAAACAAGGTAAGCATTGATTACTTGATTAAAATTTTGCATCCATGAACCAAAAATCTTGCATTTTTCAAAATAATGATTCAATAGTCATGATATCAATTATTTTGGAAACTTTATTGAACATAGCTTTTGCAAACACCATGAGTTGCCTACATTTTCCGATAAAGCCTTAATTTTGTCACCTGATAACAGTAGTAATTTCCAGTTGAGAACTGTAGGCAATATTATATCAAAAGTAGACTTAATTGATTCATCTTACATGTGATGATAAAGAAGAACATAATAGTGATTACGAGTAGTGCTTTTTCAGTAGTAGTAGCATTGTAGTTGTAATTGGAATATAAAGGAAACAGAGAGAACAAAGGGAAGCTGAAGATGGTCATTTTGAAGAGAGAAGGAGGGAGCAGAGTGAATCATTCATGGCCTGGTAGAAGAGTAGCTCATTAGAGTTCCTAGTTCAGTAGTTGAGAAAACAAAAAGATTAAATCTTTTTTTCATGTGTAATGATAAGTATGCTATCCAATTCAGTCTCAAATGGCTTTGTGTAGCTATGACAGGCTGCAGATGGGGTTTAACGCTTAAGAAAAAAATTACTCTCATACACAGTGAACCTTTCAAATATTTTGCACTTACAGAACCAGTTTTGAAACTGTACTTTTCTCAAGCTTTGTGGTATATCCTACATACTACCAAGCCAAAAATTACCAACTAAATATTTTTAGAAGGACTCCAACTTGCTTTTAAGGTGCAAAGGGTTAACACCAAGCAAAATGTGGAGATAGACACAGGACAAGTAATTCTGATTTTAATATTATTTTAATAGTAGAATCATGACATGATGAGAGTTCAACAGGTTTTGCATGGAATGTTGTGATAGGGATGATCAGAATGGCCTCAGTTTACAGAAAGTTTGGCCATAGATCCCATCAATGAGCGAAGCTAAATGATGGGTGACAAGAAAGAGAAGATGATGCTGGAGGTGTCTCTTCATAGATGAATTACAGCTTGATTTAGAAATACCAAGTGACTTCCGGGAGATAGAAAATTTTTATTGAGGTATACAAAATCGGAGAGGGTGTCATCTTGATGGTAACAACGTGGTGAATAATTAGAGCATGAAGCAGGACGTGAAGACTTTTGAAAGGTGAATTTAAAGAGAAAGACAGAGAGATGTTATCGTACTTCTACATAATGGGCTTGAGAATTTGATAAAAATGAATGAAGAACTCGTCTTCATTTTCTCTGCTCATATGTATTCTGTGCTTAGAATGGATTTATTAGTGTTCTAGAACATGGTTCAAGCCCAAGATATCACTTCTGTCCACATGGAAAGACACCGCTGTCAGAAGAAACGAAACATGTAAGAAACAATTATGATGCTCCGAATGAACCGATGTTAGTGATGGAATACATAATCAGCCACACACACACCAAGAACAACCTGGCACGGTGATCTAAGTTTATGGAATACAATTCAATATAGTCCAAACTTTGAGTGGGGGACACCAAACATGGGCAAACTACGAAAGTGAAGTAGTGGAATGGAACCCCATGCAAGAGAGGGAAGAAAGCGGACCACACAGGTCCTTGCTGTGCCACATTGCATTTTGTCTGTATCTCTTCATGCAACATGTGAAGAATTAGCTGGAATAAAAGCACCTTATGAAATCAGAAAAGCATTTATTTGCCTTTGCAAGGACACATGAGGGGATCATTTTTCCCTTTCCACATCATATCAGGGTTGTTGGGGGAGATACTTTTGAGAGATATCAAGTCGTAGTCTTTCAGATGGGAAAAAAGCTTCATAAAAACAAATTGCTGTTTGTTTTCAGAGAATTCATTCCCATTTTTCTCCTCATATCTCTGAAGGGCAATGCAGAATATTGTCTTGCAGGGATCGCTATGGTAAATACACATTTCTCATTGGATGCAAGGAAAAAACTGATACTTCTAGCATCAGTGATTTTTATGTCATTAGGGAAGGCACTGTTCTTTGTCTTTTTTATTATTAACTTGATCCTTACAGAGTCAGTTATTGTTTTCTGGAGACATCTGATTTTTTCCTCTTATACTTTGTATGCATTAGTTTATTTTTTGAGCAAGTTCCTTTCTGTGTTTTATATGAAAATATCTTGAGGTGAGATCTTTGTAATTCAAATTAATGTTATAATATTGAGAGTAATCATGACTTGAATTCTGGATGAGATTTCAAGGGAAAGAAACATACTACATCTAAAGAGAAAATTGTTGTATTTTGTTCTCAGTGAGAAGCAACTTCCAGCCCCAAAGTACAAGTTAACATTGTTTAGTTGTAGTTCCTCGATCATATTTTGAAATGAAAATCTGGCAAAACTTTATACAAAATTTGTTAATGCGGATACTCTCCACCTGTTTGACTGTCAGGTCAGATTTTAGTGCAAAGCAGAGCCTACTTTCACATTCTCTGTTAGGCAGTTTGAGTGATAGCAATGTGTTTCTTCTGATACTTTTGGAAATCGGGTACGTATGTCTATCTCCTTCTCTCGCCCTCCCTTCCTTTCTCCTCTTCCTTTCTCTATTTTCTTTCCGTCTGTCTCTTTCTCTCTCATAGAAGAAGCATGTAGATTAGATTCCATTATATGGATGACACTAAAGACACTCTAGGGAGAAATAGATACTGAAATCATAAAAGGACTGTGAGATTTGAGAATTGAAAAGTAATTGAATTAATGAACATTTACCCAACTCATAGATATGAAAGGTTTAGAATACAGTTAGTAGTGTTCAAGAATATGTCACAAGGGCAAGCTGTCATCCAGTCCTTGAGTAAATCTGCTGTTATGCATGCATGTATGTGTTATGGTTGATACATTGTGTCAACCTGGGGAGTCCAGAGGTTTGGCTGAGTGACTCAGCAGGGAGCCAGGGTGCTTACTTTGTATACATCCTGAGCCTATGCAAGAGGAGAGCATGGAGATTATGTCAGTGCTACACGCCCCCTGGGAGGGGATATCCTGTTTACAATGTAAGGGAGGGAAAGAGGCTGCTTGCTGCCATTCCTCCCTTTTGTGCTTGTTGTTTTTGATGTGTTCTACTGCCATGAATGCTTGCCCTCTGCCATGTGCCACTCTGCCTTGGAACCAGCTGAGTATGGAATAAAACCTCCACAAAGTGGAAGCTAAATGAACCTTTCCTTCTTTCATTTTGTGCATTAGGTATTTTGTTCCATTAATGAGAAATAAGTAACCAAGACAGTGTGTGTGGACATTTATGTACATGTTTGTAATGCATGCCCATACCCACAGGATAGATGAATTTGGAGAATGTAGGCTAAGTGACACAAGCCATACACAGAAAGACAAATATCCACTAACATTCGGGATTTTAAAAACCTGAACCGATAGAAGTACAGAGTAGAATTAGAGTTAACAGAATTTAGGGAGTAGGGGAGGAGAGAATAGCAAGTTATCCAGGAAGTACAAAGGGTCAGATAGAAGAAATAAGGTTTGATAAATAAGTTTTATAATAATTTATAGATGGAAGATTATGGTCAATACAGTACTGCTTATATCAAGATAATAAATGTCAAATATTCATAAAAATGGTTGTTAAATGACGTGGTGGTCATGTTAATTAGCTTGGTTCAATCACACCTCAGTGTATACCAAAACCGCGTGACACCGTGGCACGGTAGCTCCGATGTCTACAACTATGATCCTTTAGTTGAAAATTATAACAAAGGAGTCTGGTGCGTCACTGAAGGGGGATGAGGCTGTCTGATCTGAAGAACTTCATGTTGGAGGATAGTTTTACTAATTACTGGCTTTTGAGATGAGCTTTCAGTAAACAGGAAGATAAAGCATCCCAGGGAGTGGGGAGCATCCAGGGTGGCCTGGTGGTGAAGTTCAGAATCATAGGTCCTCTAAGAGTCCTAGTTTTATCACTATCTCAAAAAGTGTTTACCATGTCCCTGTGTTTCCTCATCTGTAAACAAAAGAATAAATTTTTGCAGCAGTCGTGAGAATCCTGTTATCTGATTAATGATTATAGGCATTTAGTGTAAACATCATTTACTTTAATAAATGTTGTTTGACCAAGCAAGACTTGGGTGCAATGTTCGCTTTTGTGTTCTTTATAAAGGTTTCTGGCATGAAATTTCATTTAGTAGCAATTACATATTTGTTATTTCCTTTCCTCCCTAAATAGTGAAGCATTATCAATAATAATAAGTTATCATGTCTATATAGCACAAACGTTGGCACACTAAGTAATTTGCTGCTGACTGTCTACACTGAGAGATGCTTGACAAGCATGCTACATTTTAGAAAGGGAGCATAACTCCTTTCCAGGCATATGCTGGCCTAAGTCCAAGATCAATCAGTCTAAAATATGAATCTACCTGACTCTTAGGGAAAGTGCAATAAAGCATCATCGTATGGAACTTTTTAAGAGACACCAAACAGTTGCATAATGAAGCCGAGTGAAGGATTGTGCAGGAAGTATGAAAAAGGATTCTCAACTATCTTCCCAAATAGGCTCGAGAATTAAAAATAACAAATCAACATGTGACACTTTTGGAGGAAAATCTTGTGTCTCCATAAAAGAGGATGTATTGTAAATCATATTGTCTATAAACAGGGTTCTAGACGATAATGTATATTACTATCACACTTTAAACTTGTGAGATTTTCAAAATATGAAAGAAAAAGAAATGCTATGTGTGTTCTTTTCCAGGTATGTCTTATGTAGCAGAGACTATCATATCTGTCTAAATATATCACAGAATGAGACTTGGTGACATTTTGCTGTTGGAAGCAATTAATTACTACTTCCCTGCAATAAAAAAGCACTGTACAATCAGCATTAGAAATGTTTTAAAGACTTGGAAGACAGATCTGTGATAAGATTTAATAGTAACTAGGTATATGTTCAGGAAAAGCTAAACCATGATGTATAAATATCTGTATGAGAATATTATAAATATCATATAAAGTCAATTTTGAAATGATAAAAGAGGTGTGATGAAGATTAATGGGGTGAAATTGAGAGTGGAGTGATACATTTGCCTGGGAACATATCCAAGGAGATTTCTTCTGGGGTTTTCAGTCTCTTAAGCTTGCTGTAATAAAGTATACCCAGTCCTCTGTGTCTGTCGACTAACTACGTATCAAACATGTTTGAAAAAACTTGTATCTGTATAAGGCACATACAAGAATGCTTTCTTGTCTTTCCCTAAATGATATCCTATTGTGGGACAATAAATTATCTAAATCACCCAGTTTGTTGAGGAAATGCTTCAGTATTCATGGAAGATTGGTTCCGTGACCCACGTGGATATCCAAATTCACAAATGCTTATGTCTCTTCTATAAATGACATATTGTTTTCATATAAACTATGTGTATTCTTTCATGTGAATCTCACTTCAGTCATCTGTAGATTACTTACAATACAATGTGAGAACAGGATGGCTCAGTGGTGCCAGAATATGGAGGCCAAAGTCAAGGTGATGTAATAATAATTCTCACCACTAGAGGCAGACTTAGCGCGAAGGAAGTAACATTTCAATCGACATCAGAAAAATGAGAGTCCATCTACGGAGGACCCAATCATCTGCAGAAAAAAAACGGCTAGGAGTTCAAAAAGCGATGAGGAAAGGGTCAAAACGACCCTAAGTCTCAGGTCGTTTCTATGTTTTTATATTATGCACTTGTCCCTAGTATCAGTGTGGAGGGTACCGTCAATGAGACCAATATTAGCAAGAAGGGAAACATTTTTAGGTGCTATCGCAATAGTCCTGGTGTCAAATACAAACTTGCGTTAACATCAGAAGTCCCTGTTCAGAAAAGTGAGCATCATAATGAGAAAACGGAACAGGAAAATCTACAAAGTCTAAAGAAGGATCACTGCAGTGGTTCCTGGGGCCAAGCCCTAAGTTACAGGAAGATGCTAGTGAGACTGCTGGTGATTCCTCTTGGAGACAAATTCCTGGCCCTAGAAGTTTATCGTCTTTGGGAAATTATGGGGAACTAGCATACAGTGTAGAGAAAAGAGGAGCAAAAAATCTAAAAGACCTTATTAGCAATGGCCTTACCGAACAAAGAAAATTGGGACCTGACACGGCAGATATCAGAGGTCAAATTTTCTACCTTTCCTCTCACACATTCTAATTATATGTCATAATGCATATTGTAATGTGGAAGTGCCAAGCCAGATGACCTAATAGATATTTTCAATTTCTAATTTCTTTGCTGCAATATTAAAGTATTAATCAAACTAAAAGCTTGCTGGGCTGATTAAAGGTTGTCTTCGCACAGAATGTCTGGAAGTAATAGGACTGCCTTTCTCTTTTATTTACTAATGCCCTGTGCTTGGTTCCTCAGAGAAGCTCTATGAGAACGTCAGCTGAGCCATACCTTTTCCCGTCCCCTTCCTGTGCTTGGGGTGGGTATTGCCAGAGTTTCGCCTTGAAGTTGGGTCCAGTGAAAATCTAAGAAGACAGCTGAAGGTAAAAGTTTTGATCAAGATAAGCACAATCTTAGAGGAAGAAAACCAAAGTACTTCTCAGTTCTTTGAAAATCAAAACGGCCAGCTGTGGTAATTCATGGCTTTCTCTCTTTACTGTATTCTGCAATTTAGATGAGATCAGGCCTGTTCAGGGTGGTATGGCCTTAGACTGTATTCTACAATTTAAAGAATAGTAAATATTGATTCTTGAAAGAAGAATCCTATAATAACTAATGTGAACGCTGTGAAATTTCAAGGAGGGGATGTGCTATTTCCCTCCTTTTGGAATTATTTCATTATTCTTTACAGGAACATCCTTTATCATTATGTATAAGAGATTTTTTCTCCAATATTATCAAATACCACTTCTAATTTCTTTAAAAGTATGTTATTAATAAATATATGTGAGTTTATTACAATATCCAATATCTGGTTCAATTCACTTAACAAGTTGAGATAGATATGTTAAATCAGTTGTTATAGATAAATATACAATAAAAAATTAAAAACAAAAAATTAATTACTTATAAAATCATGCCTTCTTCCTTACATATGATTGGGTTTTACTAGTAAGGTTGAAATATATATTCAAATAAGAATCCTCTTTAAAATGACCAACACCACTAATACAGCATTTTTATCTTACTGTGTATTTCAGAAAGAGTCCCAAGTATTTTATGTATAGGATCTCAAGAACGTCTCTTATTAATGAGGAAAAAACTAAAATTCATAGTTTAATGACTATGAGAGCATTACTTTTATGAGTGACAGGTTTTGTTATTAATATTATTTCCTACAGATAAAACATGGTAAGTATCAGTACATACATTTGTGCAATTTATATTTGTTCCTACTATCAAGATATGGAATCTAGTTATACTTCATCAGAATATGGACTAACTTTAATAACTCCAGTATAACACAGTTTTGAGGGTTAATACCGCTGTGTCAGCTTCACTGAATTTAAAAAAAATCATTTAACAAACCAGTAAAAGTATGGCCTGGGGTGTGGCTAGGTGGCTTGCGGAGTCATGGCCTTGTGCACTGTGTGTGGTCCCTGGTCCTCACTGGCGTGGTTCGCTAGTCTGCTGAGTCACCATAAATTAAGCAGCATTGCTCTGCCGTAACTTTCTACCGTATTTCTGCCTCGGAGCCTGTCAACCATGTATCCGGTCTCTTCTTTACTTTTTATTTTAAAAAGAATAGTAAAAAAAGAACAATAGCAAAATACAAACAAAACAAAGCAAGGACATTAAAAATTATACGGGATTGCAAACCAAGTGATAGAAATTCACAGCGGTTGTTACATTACATATTGCTATCTTCAACCAAGTTGCTCAGATTACCAGATGTAAGATAGAAGATTGATGAAAGCATTATAGAGAATAAGAAAATAATAATTTTAAGAAAATATTACAGACAATACAGAGTTTTACTAGACAGGATGGTAGTAATATATCAATAGTTGTTATTATAATGCATATTGTTGTCTTCACCTCAGTTGCTCAGATTACCAGCTACAAACATGGTCAAAATATTTTTAAAAATTAAGCATTAACTGTTCCCTTCAATAACATTAGCCAGAGCAATTAGACAAGAGAGAGAAATAAGCAGAATAACGAGAGGAAAGGAAGAAGTGAAATTATCATTCTTCGCAGATGACATGATGCACTACACAGAAGACCCCAAACACTCCACCTTGAGGCTTATACAATATTCCGTCTCTTGAAGCAATGAGCTAAACTAAAACTTCTTTTAAGCTGTGGGTGTTACGTGTTGTGGCTTAAGGGGGGGAATGCTAATATTGCAGCATGCACGTGCCTTGGGAACTTTGAGGCCAACCCCGTTTAAAAAAATATGTGCTTTCTGTCTGATTCACATTTCCAGTGTTCCTTCCTAGAACTCAGCTGACATGCACTGCTAGGTCCAAGGCACATCCAGGTATTGACACTCTGGTTGATAGCATGATCTGATGGCTGGGCTGATCTGCACCATAAACAATCTAACCTATTAGGAAAGAATCTCCTTTGACATGAAACTCAGATAAGCCTTTAGGTGGTTCCTACCAGAATTGCCATTGAACTGTTCTTTCATGACAGACCCTAAAGAAACACTCTCAGGTGAGCAGAATGATGCCTTAGAACTCTTAGAAGTGAGAAATTACTACACTAAGTTACAAAGTCTTGGGATTGTTTAGCATAAGCAGTAGATAACAAAATATTAAATAGAATTTATTGTGGCACCAAACTTAAATGTTTCTATGAATAATCTAATTTACTTATGATAATAATGTTGTGACTTGATACTACTGTTATCTTCATTATAATGATGACGAAAACAGAGGGCCATGAAAATTACTCCCTATATAAAACTCACCTAGCAATGATATAGCATCTGGCCCATGCTTTTGGCTGCTATGAAATGCCCCTCCGCATTCCAGAGATAACATTCGTGCTTCTTCCACTTATGATCATCACTCATTTGTCTAGATCAAAGCTGGGGACCAATTTTATCCCTTCACAAGGAAATCTTCTAAGTCCTTTTCCTTACTGATAATCTTTATCTAGTATCTGGCCTGGTTTTTCAGTGCGATGGAAATGACACCCAGATGAAGTTATTACTGAAATTCTGGTAGGAAGCCCATCTCAGTGGCCCAGGAAATAGAGCCGGACTTGATTTGCTGAAATGAGGAGTGTGAAGCTCAGGTAGAAAGAAAAGAAAGGTAGAGACTTGATATAGATGTTAAGGGTTGGGCCATGAGAACATGAAACTTCACAGCAGCCAGTTTACCATAGGTGCATCCTGGTCAATCATCTGAAACAAGGCATTATGTTTTTGGCTCAGATATGATGGGAAGCTTCATTTAATGATCAATAGAGGTAATACTGAACTTCTTATGATTTCTTTAAGAGAGGAGCATGCTCTCCTTCAAGATATTGTCCTCTTCAGTGTAAGTGAACACAGCTTGGAGAACAGTGCCCCCCTGTAATTCCAGCACCTTGGAGTCTGAGGCAGGAGAATGGCAATGTAGAGCTCATCCCAGGCAGCTCTGTGAATTAGTGAGATCCTATGTCAAAAATTAAATATGTATGTGAAAAGGGCTGAACATATAGCTCAGTGTGAAGGCCCTGGCGTTCAACTTCCATTACCATACAAAATATATTAGAACAATTTAAACAACGTTTGATTCAGTGTGATGTGTTTGCAGCTATTAGCATGTTTCTTCTCAATAACATAAAATATAAATTTAATTCTTACTTGCGCAAAGACCATCAGTTTCCTTTTTGCCAGCAAGATATTTCAGTTTCTAAGCTTCACCAGGATTTTTCTTTGTCCTGTATCAAGAAGCCCTGTGACTCTTCTAGATTACCCTAAGAATAGATTTTTAAGCACATATCACTGAAGGTTTCACCAATATCTGTCCCAAACGCATTATACCATTCTAAATAGGGGGCAGGGAGACCATGCAGAACAGGTATCACACTAACATTTAAAAACAAAGACAATTCGTAAAAGTAAATTTAACATAATTCACACAAAAAAGATGAGGGGAATGTTACTCATTCCAAATTATTTCCATCTTTGCCAGAAGACATGTGCGTCTTTGCATTTCATACAGTAGGTTCAGAAGAGAATAGCAGATTGCCCAGCGTTCAGTCATGCGTACCGGTGATCAGCTTTCTTCAGTCATCATTAATTCTTCTATCACTCAGGCATTCATGAGTGAAGCCCTGTTCCCCAACTACTTGCAAATGCCTATGGATTTGTTACCTAAGAGGATTTTAGGAGTGAAATTTAGTATAAGCTAAATTCAGGGATATATGTGTTGGCGTATGTATGTATGAGAGCCTACTTCTGCACAGTTTTTCTCCTATATGTTAAAAAGACAGTATGTTAAGGAGACAGTAAAAGCATATGTCCCTAAGTTATATACATATTAAGCCAAATGGTAAGTAGTTGAAGGAGGATGCAGAGAAATGAAAAGCCTTCTACCACCCTGAGACTTGTCACAGCTTCCTTTGCCGATAACACAACAAACCCTTTCCATTGTGGTTTTGGAATTTCTTCACTTTTGATACATATATATTCCTGGCACATTATTGGTGTTCCCAATATTAATGTTAGGTATAACAGTAAAAAGAAGAGTCAAGAAAGACTGTTTTTGGTAACTCATTTTTTTATTCAGTGCATTTCCTTAATACAGACTACAGAATAGTGGTGTTCACTTTGGGTAATTGGTACATGGATATAACATATTTTGTTGAATTTAAATCCCCCTTGCCTTTCTTCACCTCTGCCTCTGATCTGACTCCCTTTCCTATCTCCAGGAGTTTACCTGTATCTAAGAAACAAACTAAAAGTGGCAAAATACAAAACTAACCCTCAATCATCAATAGTGTTCTCATACAGGAACAATGGGATCAGTGTGAAAGAAATCAGAGAAAAATTTCTATTCACAGCAGTTTAAAAAAAAAATTAAGTACCTAGGAATCAACCCAACCAAGGAAAGAAAAGACTTCTATAAACAAAACTACAGAATTCGGAGGAAAGAAATTGAAGAGGATCTTAGAAAATGGAAAGGTATCTCCTGTTACTGGACTGGCAGTGAATATTGGTAAGTAGGGTCACAGTACCAAAAGTGGTACAGAGATTTAATGTGTTCCTTACCAGAGTACCTGTATTCTTCACAGCTCTCACAAAACCGTCCTGAAAGTCATACGGAATGAAAAAAGTCCCAGAAATAGCCAAAGCAATCCTGAGTGTCAAGAGCAGTGCTGGAGGTATTACAATATGGATTTCTATTTATACAACAAAGCAGTGTTAACAAAAATCACATAGTTCTGGCACAAAACAGATGTGCAGACCAGTGGAATAAGACAGAAGACACATAAATAACCAGAGGCATTTATTGCTGTCTTATTTTTGACAAAAGGGCCAAAAATCATGTTAGAGAAATAAGAGACCCTCTAATAAATGGTGCTAGAAAAGAAATGCTTATCCATTTTAAGAAGGTACATTCTAGATCCCTACTCTCAACTTACACTAAAATCAAATTACAAAGGATCAATCACAAAACTTTAAAACTGCTGGAATATATTACAGGAGAGATATATAAAGCAATAGGAATGTGCAAAGACTTCTTGCATAAAACTCCAGTAGCATAGGAAAAATTACCAAACATCAATGAATGCAACTACATCAAATTAAAATGCTTCTGCAAAGCAAATAACAGATTGAGAAGAAAAATTACAGAATGGGGTAAAAATATTACCTATTCTTTTCATAGAGGACTGATATCAAATATATAAAAATCACAAAAAAATTACCTATAAAAAATGGCCATGCAAAATTGTGCAAAATAATTTGAGCAGACAATTCTTAAAAGAAGTACAAGTAATCAAGGTGTACATAGAAACTGTTCACCACCTTTATTTACATACAAATCAAAACAACACTGAGATCTTATCCAGACATCAAGAACATGCAAAATTCAACAAATATATGGGGAGAAAGGAACTCTCCTAAATCGCTGATTGTCATGTACACTGGTGCAACCATTATGGAAATCAGTGTGGAGATTCCTCAGGAAACCAAAAGTAGAAATACAGTTTGATCCAGTTATCCCTCTTCTGGGTATACTCCTGAAAGGGTAAAATGCATCATTTTACAGGGACATGCATAACCATGTTTAGAGCAACACAATTTACAATAGCAAAGCTTTGGAAACAGCCTAGATGTTTTTCAACAAACGAATGAAGACAGAGTGTGTAGATCTGTACGTATGTATGTGTATTCAGCTAAATCATCATTTCATTTGCAGTAAAATGGATAGAGATCATCCTGTTAAGTGATACAAACCAGAATGAGAAAGTTAGATAATTGCATGTTTTCTCATGTATGAGAAACCTAAAAAACAACAAAACAATGGATGAATAAAACGGAGATGTTTTGGAATTTCTAATGCAATTAAACCCCAAATTGAATTTCCAAATTGTGGATTTATGATGCACAGGTTTTATAGGTCAAATACAGTCCGCACTCTGATGGCCAATGCAGAGTTCCTTTCTACTTAGCTTATCTATTAATGAATAAAATGTTCTCAGTCAGTAATGTAGATGCAGTGCTGATGCAGATTCTTCCAAAATAGTCTGACAAAAACATGTTTCATAGCTCACTTAAGTGTGCGGCCCATACTGACCACAGACACTGATGGCTGGGCAATGGCTATGTTCACACGGCAATAGGATGGGAATTTTTAAAATTTATTATTTGTTTTATACCCTTAAGCCACATATATTTCTTCTTCATACGTTCACAAATGCACAGGCCTGTCACTATCTTTCTAACCCCTTATGGAATGTATGAAATCAAGGATTTTTTTCTGCTTCGCAAATGCAAAGAACATGTTTGTTCATAGGAGTAAAACTGTCGATCAAGCTTTCTTTTTCATCAAATACTATCAGAGTTGCGCTGATATAGTGTTTTTATGTGAGTAAAATGAAAGAGAGAGAGAGGGAGAATTAGTTTGTCATTTCATGTACGATATTATATTTGAAATCACTTGCCATGCAAATCTGGATTTTCATTTTTCATAATGTAGGATCCATCTGGAAACAGAACACTTATCCACACATGGAAAGGAAGAAGGCTTTTGTAAGCTGCTATTGGATGAAGGAATACAGAAAATTGTCAAGACCCCTGCCAAGTACTAAACAAGGACATTGGTATTCAAATATATTATCATAATATAGGTCAAATTCTGCTTAAATCTATGCCTATGTAATAGTATCTCATTTTTTCAAATATCTGAAGACTACCTGATGGATTGCCAGTTCTCAGTAACTAATGTTTCAGAATTCCTTAGCATGACAAATAATGTAATCAAACTTTTCCCAGATATGCTACTGAATGGAATTTTTAAAAATGTCTGATATTTAATACATATTGTGTGCCTTTAGCAGTTGTTGTTTTGCCAATAGAATCTTTAAATACACAGAATCTTTTCCAACTTATTATTTTAAAAGGGAAATCATTAATATAACTTTGTAGCAAAGATCAAGTTTTAGTGAAAGGAAGAAAAAAATGAAACAGCTTCACTAGTGGTGGGGCAAGTCATGGGTGTTTTTAGAAAACAAAACTTCAGCCAGAAAAGCTGTTTGATCATGATCCTACATCGGTAAGTTCCAACTTGTTTTCTACCAGGGATGTGTCCAAAGTGCTTCTCCCTAGTTTTATGTTTCTCATAATAAATGTTCTGGAGATGGACATATCTGCAATATGCTTCTGCCAGGAAGATGATCCAGCTTTGATCAGATTCAAAGACATCTACAGCAAGAAGACTAAGACTTCAAATGAGAAGACAGGTCAGGACACCTCTCAATAAACGCTGTTCAGGACGCTGAAGGGTGTGATTGGTGGTAGCTGAATCCCATAAAGCCACTTGTGGTATTCATAAAATGCAAGTTCAGACAAGTTATTTCATTGTTTTTGACCTTCCACTTCTTATCCAAGCTTGGATAAGATAATAATGCCTATCTTTCATGGTCGAGTTGAAGACTAAATATGTTAAAGTAGGCAAAGCATATATATCCACACAATGTCATGTAGATATTAACTCAATAAATTCTTCAGCTTTTATCTAGCATATTCTTTGGAGAGATCTATGTGCCTTTTCTATAAATTTCCCATTTTTCTTCCCTATATCTAACAGACAAGGGGAGTTTCAGTCTCACTTTTAAAAAACTGAAGGGACCACAGCTAACTAAAATAAAATTAGACTATATGTGTGTATGTGTTTATATATATATATATATATGTATATTTCATATATGTATGTATATATGTACATATATATTCATATATATGTATATTTCAAAAATACATATATTTGTATATATGTATATTTCAAAGAATCTTCTAAATATATATATATATATTTAGAAGATTCTTTGAAATTCAAAGAAAGCTGGAATATTTTGTGGTCACAGGCTTTAAAATGCAAGACAACTTCTGACTGGTTGATTGATTGATTGATTGATTAATGAGATAGGATCTTGCTACTGAGTTCAGGATGGCTTTGGACTCACTGTATTCCCCAGGCTGGCCTCGAACTTATGGTGGTCCTTCTACCTCAGCCTTCCAAATGGTGTGCTTATGGCTGTGCACTTCCATACCAGATCTACTGATTTAAAGTTTCAGTATCTTTCATGTTAGCTGTATAGCCTAAGCCAATTTACCTAAATAGGTTTTACTTTCTTATCAATAAGCAGTGTATCAATAAAGTGTTAGCACAGTAAATGAAGTCACTGCCAGTAGTTTATCAACTCAGCAGCTAATCTTTGAGCATCTGTCATGTACCAAGCACTGATGGTGCAACCTTTATCCTTCTCCTCATCATCCCCCGAGCAGAGAGCTCTTTTAAGCTGCCGCTGGAGTTAGATTTTGATTCCTACTGTAACAAATCATTACATACTAAACTGCCAAGCATATTCTAGTTCTGTAGTTCCACGGATCCAAAGTCCTAAAGAGTCTCACTGAACTGAGGGAGGCCTGTTGGCAGGGCCCCATCCCTTCTGGAGACTGAGAGAGAGGAGGTTTGCTTGCCTTTGCTATCACTGCATTTCTTGGTTCTTTTGCTCTGTCTTCAAAGTCAGCAGCTTTGTATCTCTGACCGTTTTTCTGTTGTAATGTCTCTTTGCCCAGAGCCTATTAGAATTCTCATGATTACACTTGGTTCAGATAATTCAGTATAATCTGGCCATCTCAATGCCCAAAACAATTGCCTCTGCCAAGTCCCTTCACTGAGGGGTGCAATTGGTGGTGTCTGACTTCATGGATTTAAAAGCCAATTGTGGTATTCATAAAACATAAGCTCTGACAAGTCATTCCATCATTTTTGGCCTTCTACTTTTTATCCAAGCTTGGAAGAGATAATAGTGCCTATCTTTTATGGTTGTTTTGAAGATTAACTATGTTAAAGTAGGCAAAACTTATATATCCATGTAATGTCATGTAGATATTAACTCTACATTCACATATTCCAGAGAGTAACATATAGGTGTCTCTGGAATGTGGTCATTAGTCTGCCTCCATGGTCAGCTTTAAAAGTTTGAGTAATGGCTTTTATTTTCTGAATTCTAGAGGCGAGGTGAGTACTTATTGTTTAGTGCCCAATACGGAGTGCACCTTCATTAAGTCTGCTTAAATGCTTTATGGAGATGTCAGCTCTGCCAAGGCAAGCTATGTGTTTTGTTCCAGTTTCTCCTTAACCCCCGCTGTGAAAAAATTATCTCTACTGTTGATGTGTTTAATTACCAAAGTAAAGGGCATTACACAGTCGTACACTGTAATGCTTGCCATAAGGAAGGCCATCCTTTATCATTAGCAAACTGCTTAGTGGTAGAGCTTGCAATTGTACATCTTACCTAGCAGATATTAGGAGCCCACTTATCAGTTTTTCTAATGAGATGAATCATGAGGTGGGGACGAGGTTGGGAGGAGGGAGCTGGGTTAATGTTCCAAGGGGACTAATTAGGATCAGGTGAGTGCTGGAGAAAACAACCACTGTATTTCAGTTAGAATCCACACGACAAGGCCTAATTAAAAGTAATGGAGTAATGGACTTTGCTTTAAGACCCTGGGAGAATACATGAGGCCCAATATAACTTTCCTGACCTGGTGGCCAGAGAATGACAAGTCTCAATATATTATCTTTTTTAAGCAAAGGTAGAAAAATGTTCTTTTGGTGGTACATTTACCATCGCCTGTGTACAAACAAAGAATCAGAAAAAGATACGCTAATGATAAGAACAGAGCATAGAATGGTGGTTACATTGGAGTAGGCATGTAGGGAATTATGATGTGATGGCCAAAGTATATACAATTTCAGGTTTACAGTGAATAACTTTGGGTGATCTAGTACACAGCACACAGACCAGAGGTAACATTATTGTGTTGTTTCCTTGGAACTTGATGAGAGAGCATATTTTAAGTGTCCTCAGCCCCTCTCCATGAACAAATACACACAATAGTAAAAATGATGGTTGTTTTCATTAATTTGACATCGGCCATCAGTACACAATGTATCGCTATAGCACTCTGTCACATTGTACATCTTGAATATATGTGTGTGCATATGTGTGTGTGTGTGTGTGTGTGTGTATGCTTTTAAAACATAAGTAGAAAACATGTTTTATAAGGAAAAGATGATTTAGAGAAACTTTGATTTTTCTGCTATAATTGTACATAAATGATATGTAATTAAATAGACAATTAACTCATTAAAAGAAGAAATATTAAATACAGTGGGAAGCCAATAACAAGGAGGTGGTTGAATTCAAGGTGTTGTGTTTGCTAGAGTAGATAATAGCCAGCGAGGAAAACAAGGAAGGGTTTAGGGCTGTAGGACTTTGGAGAGTGTCTATTCTAACATCCGAGTCATCTAATACACAACCCTATTCAGGAATAATTTAGTGGAGGTGCTATCTTAAAACTACATAAGATTTAAATTTAACACTTCGGCAAAGTTATTGTTCTTTCAACAAAAAGGTACACAAGGTATTTTAGCTGCAGGGTGCATAACTAGAGAAAGTGTCTCCCGCAGAGATTCTCTGCATTTCTGCTAAATTAACTGCACAAGCACCACCCATGTTACTGTATGACATTTAGTTTTTCTAATCTGTTTAATGCCATGGTTTGCACATGAAGTAGTCTGATGTACTTTTATGTTTCAGGTACTAAAAAAGCGCATTAGAAATGCAGTAGGGATTCCTTTACAGACAATATAACTTGTTACAAATTCCATTTTCAGAAAAATTACACTGAAAAATCCAATCTTATCTTATGATTTTTTTCCCTCAAAATTACATTTTACCTCCTGCTTGTCTTCTGTCTCTTGTGTCTAACTATCTTCACTTTGAGACCTTCGTGATTCACTCTCATTTCCTCTGTGTCCTGTGGTAAATGAATTCAAATTTATTATTAAGGTAAAAACCAACAGCACTCGGGTATGCAGGCAGCATTGATGTGATACTGAAACTTTTACCTGTACTGTAGGGGAAATTTTCAACACATTTTTGACTCAAGGATAGACTGCAATTCTTTAGTCTCTTTTGTTTCTAGTAAAAGTGGACATTGACCTTTAGCTCTGTGCAGTCAACATGTGTTTGTAAAGTGTGAAATTAGTTACAAAATGTTTCATGTCCATTCCTTTATATTTTCAGTATGCTTATTATTAAAATTTTGGTAAAATAAAATTAAATATTCCAGGGAGCTTTATCATCTAAGCACATGCCCTAATGAGTGTGTCTATTGTATGTGTTCTACATCTATATAATTATAATATATATATATATATATTATAGATGCACAGATAGATAAAGAAGGGCAGTGTAATTAGTCTTGTTTTTGTTTGCTAGCTATGTCCTCTTGGAAATCCTACCTAAAGGTCTCATAATTTAAGGGACATATTCATGTTAGGATTTTGAATACATGTTTCTATTTAATTCTAAATTTAATTCTGCAGAATTAGTTATTTACTTAGCTTTTTTCTAGATTTTTTTGTTTTTATACATTATTTTCATTCTCATTTCCTACTTCTATGAGTTAAGTACTATACAAATATACCTTGGAATAGTTTTGAGGGTATATAAATAAATGATGCACATTTAAATGCATATAAGTGACCCTCTGATAGCGTAAAATTCAAGTGTATTAGTACATTATACAGGTATTACTCTCTGTGTACCTACATTACAAAAAACACTTTGCTTAATTAGAAATCAAAGTTATGCTTTTATCTGGAATGATATTGGGCTACTATTGAATTAGACTATCCAAATCTGCCATTGTAGGAATCTCTAGGGTTATATCTATACCTGTTTATAGAGCTCAACATCTTGTCAGCAGCTTTATCGAACTAGATGGGTTTAATTCATAACATGAGATGTTTATTAGCTCACTGCACTTGGTCAATGCACCGTGCCACTGTGACTTGAAAGAGCCCCATGCTACTGTGACTTGAAAGGTACCCAGGAAGGGACACATCTGAGTGGGTTGGAAACTCTGTCTTTCTTTACAATTAGCAGAAATCAAACTTACACTCTGCCTTTTAATTTCTACCTTTAAAAAAAAAATACATATCTATGCATTGAAATTTGCAAACGTAAGATATGTGATGCCTTTCCTTATGCAATAATGGAATAAGCGTGTGGTACTTAACTGTTGTGTTAGCTTGAGCAAGAAATGCCCAACTGATTGGATTATCATAGTTCTAGGTGTGACCTAATGGAAATACTAAAGACAAAAGACACTCCCCCCAGCCCCTGCGAGTAGCACCAACCAGTAGGCTTGAAGCCTGAACAGAATAACTAGGGGAACAAAGAAGGAAGCCTGGCTTCTGTTTCTTTGGAGGTACTCCAGTCATCTCATCTGGCTTGGACTTTTATTTTTTGGTTTCCACTGCAGCCTTACTGCACAGAACTTCAGCCTCCCGATAAGGATTTGCCTGGGATTTTTCAAGGAGCTCCAGACCTTTGCACTTTGACTGGAACCATCGGATCTCTAGCGTTCAGACAGCTCTTTTGCATTCTTGCATATCTGACTCTCAGGCGGCCATTGTGAGCTTTCCCTGTGAATCCTTACATGTTTATCTGCGTCTTTAGTGAGCACTAGCTGATTGAGAGGCCCATCACTTCTACAACAAAAGAGGAGTTAACAAGAGAAAATAGTGGTAAATTGTGGGTCTTCAGTAATGAAAACCCGAAGATCTGTTAAAGGGTAGATCTACTGTGATTCTATAAATAGTTATGATCTAATGGTAATGGCCTGAAGAAAGTGGCATTCGACGTCTGCCTCTTCAGATTTCTTTTGCTCTCTCATAGGATTCCTTAATTTCAGGTATGGGTCATAGTCCCTCAGAACTGAGTATGTTCAAGGGAGAAAGGAGAGAGACTGATCTGTGCAGGTTTTCTAGACTGCTAAAGGGAAAGTTCCAGTGTTTTAAAGAAGATGAAAACTTACTTCTCTACCTTTTTCATATAACAAGGGAAAACAGGACAGAGGAGGCCAGAGAGACCTTGTTACGGAGGTATTTCCTGTCCTCTAATTAAAGCACTTGGTATTCCTGTGACACACTTTGAAGTATGGTGTTCTTTGCTCCAACAGCATATATTTTTCAAACACAAGCAGCTGTACACAAATGAAATATGGCAGTTACATAAGATCAATGAATACTTTAAAAATTTTGAGTGATGTAAAATAAGCAAAATAACAAAGTAGTCCTTAAAGTATAATCAATAATAATTTTGGGCAGGGGATATGGCTCAGCAGCATAAGTCCCTGCCTGAAAAGTGTAAGGTTCTAAGTTAGATTCCCGGTGTCAAAATAATAATAATAATAATAATAGTAATAATAATAATAATAATTTAGATTATTTCCTAGAAATTTATAAGTAGTCCACATTTTAAATATATACACATATCAGGAAAAAATGATTTTCTCTGTGGGTGGCACACCAGTTCTGTAGTCCTTATCATAGTGCCTAGGATGAGCAAGTAGGTGTGGCATGTATCAGATAAACAAAAATAATATTTGAAGATAGAATACATCCAAAATTTGTGGCTCATGGTTCTTTCTATGACATAAGATAGATTTGGGAGCCATTTTTTATTATTGAGGTATAGAGGTAAGATCTGCACAGAGAGATAGCATTGAAATTTCTTTTGCAAATGACTTTGAGGACCAGTCATTGCATAGGCGTATTGTAGAGTAGAGTTGGTTAACTTGAGCATCCCTTGATCTGCCATCAAGAGGCAGAATACTGAAAGGAACAGTTTGGGTTGCAGGAAGCCAGGGGTGGCTGCCTAACTCACACTTTAACAAGAACTACACTAGTTTTGATTTTATCAGATAAAGACTCCTGCAATAGCTCAGGAAGATCTACTGGAGTTCAAGACGATTTTTTAAAGAAGACAAAGACCCAGAATCATACAATACAAACTGACTGTTATATACAGGCCTGTGAGCATTTCAGGGAAGAGAATACATACAAAGATAGGATTCCATGGTGTGAAATTTTGTTCATACATGCTTGGGGCTGTGTGCATACTTGTCAACATCATTATAAGATGGTTGTATAGGACGAGTTAATTTCAAATGTGTATTTCTGTGCGGTGACAAGAATGCTTTAGTTTCATCACCAATGCCTCTCACTTTACTGTCAAACATTTTTGTTAAGGTTAAGATTTAACAAAAAAGCAGGAATGCAAGTTTTAATTCAACATTAGCATAAAAGTCCAGGGAATATAAATGCCAGGAGTATTGTATCACCTGTGAATACTCTAAATACTAAAGCGTTAGAGAAATAACAATCTTCTGCATTATAAGTAGAAATCTTGTAATGTTAATTGTCATTTGGTATTTCTTTGAAATACAGGAAAGTATAGATCAAGGTTCTCTCCTACGCATTTGTTGGGGTCAGTGAGGAGGATCCCCTGTGTGGATAAATTACTTCCCCTAGTTGAAAACATTCTAAAGGAAAATGCTTCATTTGCAACCTGTCATTTGGGAACAAACCGCTAATCACATGAGGGGTTTCTTTGAAAGTAAAGGTAAATGCAACAGAACGTTCTTTAGGAAAGTTATTAAAATTATTAAAGTAATTGGAAACTAAAACGAATGAGACGTCTTACTAGCATAAACATGTTACTTACCAAGCCTCCATGAGTGACTAGAAATAAATTTTCATAACGTGAATTTCAGTGAGGAATAGTTATTTCTAACAACATCCCAAAATGCAGTGATTCAGAATAATCAGAATTAGTTAGAAAAAATAATACCTTCTGGGTCAATGCATTTCTCTGGGTATTAGCTGTGCCGCTTGACAAAGCCAATTCCTCCACACTGCTGCTCTCTTATGGCTCTAATGGAGAAGATTACATCTATAACATGTTCATACTGATCAGGAACACTTATAAAATTACTATGAATTTTGAATGAAGGAATGACTCCCAAGCCCCTTCTCCAAGAGGCATTTTGGCATAATATGTAATTGTATAAACTGCAGTGTAAAACTACTTGGGCTTGAATCTTGTTTTCGTTCCATGAATAGTTGTGTGAGTTGGGAAAATTACTAGTTGTTTACATCCTTTAGTTACTTCCAAATGCACATAATACTGAAGGACGAAATTAGAACTGGGGTAAACCTGGTCAAGCAACTGGGTAGCGTCTGGCAGAGTCATAGAGACCTGGGACACGGGATCCAGGATGCCCCTGCCGTTCCTGAGCACTGTGCGTGGAACTGATCAGAAAAGTGCAACTTTCAGTTCTTCATTTGTGTCTGACGAGGAGCCAAGTGAGTCTTTCTGTAGCACAGTTTATATTCGGCACCAGGCCACACGAGTTCTCATGGGAGAATCCTCTCAATGCCCTAGCTGCGTGAAGGAAAAGCCAACCCAGCAATTCCAGATACAGGAGACCCTTTTCCCTTATCTTTTGCCTGTCGTGAGTTTCTTGCTGGGGCCTGTCCTCACTCAGTACATTTACTGAGTCCACCTTCAATAAAAGCACATCCTCACTCCTTTTTCTATGTGTGTTATCCAATTTTGTGCAGGACACCAAAATCTGGAAAGAATTCTTACGGGCCCCACCATCTGGTAATAATACTGGGACGGGGACTTAAAGTCTGCTTTTACACTTCAACCTGCAGATGTCTGAGAGGAACCTGAACACACGACAAAAGCTTGGCACCTCTGCCTTCACCCTGCATCTGTCTTTTTTGCTACCTTGAGCCTTGTATCCAATTCCTGCTCATCTTTGCACATACACGTTAATCATTTGAGGAGTGTCTATTTAAAGCTGCTAATACAATGTTGATCAGCCATTAATTTACCCACTCTCTCTCTTCCCCCTTCAGGGCTGAAGACAACAAGATAAGAATAAGAAGATATTTCCCAGATGTGTAGCAGCATCATCACAAAGCTGTTATCAACACCAGAATTTATAATGTGCTGTCCAAAAACCACTAGAAGTGCACCTAGAACTTCCCAGTCATTTCTCTAAGCTTGAAAGAGGACCCAGTTATTGTCCCAAGTTACTCCATTTTTCTCCTGACTTGTCTCTCTAAACCACTTCTCTTCCCCACTAATCTCAAGTGCAAAAACAGTGAGTCTAGTAGGTAATCATCGCTCCTGGCGACACCAAGGCCCTGGAACACCATACCTGAAATTAATAACCAGATCACAGTTTCACCAAGACTGCTTTATCATGCAAATTTTTGTTCCCTACACTAGTTGTTCCCCACATAATGGTGGAGCTACTTTAAGTTCCTCAAAGAGAGTTTTTTGGTGGGTCACAGGACCTCACTGTATTCTCAGTATTGCCATGCTGAAAATAAATTCCTTTCTTGTTTCACTACTACTTGTGTCTCCTCATGAACTCTTGAAGCAGTGTGTGGCTAAATGTGGTCTGTTGAATACCCCAGAATCTAACCTCTCAGTTAAAACCCTGACAGGAGCATATAGTGCATGCATTATACATGCACATAGTACATATTCTCTCATAATAAATTTATGAAACAACAAAGGCAGATGCATACATAAATATTAAAACTGGACCTGGTAAGTATCCATAAAGTTAACTGATTTTAACAATCTGTGCAACATTTGCCCTTAACAAATTCTTTATGTGTTTTGTTTTTTTGTGGTACTGGGACTTGAACCCAGAGCCTTAAATGTGCTATAGAACCACACTGCTACTGAGCTACATCCCCAGCCCTGTCCTTAACAAATTCTTACTATCATCTTTGTTCACATTTCATACCTGTAACTCTAAACATTATGCACTCAGTGGCAGAAATACGGCTTTACTGCTTTACTTCCGGACTTGCCAAAGGCATTTTAATTCATAATTTTAAGTGGTGTACATGTCACATATTTTTTCATTTAAGGAAAGGTGAGTTTTGCCTCTGGCTTCCCAACAGGAATTCTTCTAGCCACTGTGCAGATTTCTTTTGAAATGCCTCATGATAAAAACATTGGTAAGTGGAGAAGACAGCCCGTAGCTTTGTTTTGACAGGGAAGCTTTCTGCCTACCATCTCCGTGAAAACGAAAGGCTTTTCAAGTACACAATTTGTTGACTGGAAAATGATCATATGTGTCTGACTGGAGTTACAAAACCTGAAAATATCCACCAAATTCTTTTATTTTTTTTTTCCTGGTACTTTCTTCTGATCAGCTCTTTTTTTTTTTAATTTAAAAAAAATAAAAGTACAAAAACATATTGAAAAACAGACACCAATTAGCATAAAAAATAGTACAGTCACAACTAATCTATAGACAAGGTGATATGGTCTAAACAGTGGTTATTGCTTTATCCATTGATATCTTCGAAGTGTAAATATATAAACCCATATACAGACATGCAAATTTAGTCAGACAATTAATCCTCTCAACAACAGAAAAAACACAAAAACCAAAAATCCAAAGATAAAAAACAAAACAGGCAAACATCAACAACA